>JAYRBW010141867.1:0-15034 GCA_036023295.1 Invenusta paracnida | reverse complement strand
GAATGCTATGAGCGAAAAAAGGTTCGCACGTTCCTAATATACCCTTGCGGCGTTTCATTGGTTGAAACACCGCAAGGGTATATCATTGATTTGCTCGATCCTGATTGGTCGTGAGGGGGGGGGGTGGCCTCGCGGTCTACCTGTCCTACTACTAAGACGATTTTATTAAAATTTACAATTTATTTTTTTAAAGAAATAAAATACGAATATTGCATGTACAAAAAAAGCACAGGTTACCAATACTTTTCATTTTCAGAAAGACGGAACACTGTCTAAAACAGCACTGTCTACGTACTCGAGAATTCCGAAATAAAACCTTTTCAGACAGATAGGTTGGTAAATATGGAGCAACACCATGGACTCTTAGAAGTCCAGATTTCATTTCTTATGATAATGCCCTATATAGGAAATAATAAAGCGACGTACTCGACAACAAAACTTAGGGTTACTAGATTATTTAAAATAAATATTCGGATGGCTTTTGGATAAATTGATGGCGAAGTTCTCAGAAAAATCCACAATCGTTCATTTTGACGATTTCGTTTATGCATTGACAATGGATATGTTAAGGTGGATCCGTATGATAAATAATTGTTCATTATCATATTAATTAGTCGTAAATTTGACAATTTATTGAATAATTATGAATCATGTTATTGACTATATATACCTACTATAAATACATGTAAATATCCTTCCTGTATAAAAATACACAGATTACTTTTGTTATGGATAATTCATAATTACTTCTGGGCCATCCTGTATACCTGCATTCTATATTACGCAAGAAAGAAATAGTGTTGATTAATAATAGTAGGTACGTATATATGTATATATCTTTCAATCGATTCACAGTTTCTACACCTTTCATTATATTATTACAAAATATGAAACGAGGCGTGACGCCGAAATGGTTCTTACACTACATATAGCTTTGTGCAGTATAGCAGGCTGCTATATCATTACGCTAAATTGAAAATCTAACTTAGTATATTGGTGTAAATATATCTACACATAAGTTACTTCTATTGTTGTCAAATATGAAAACGGTAAGTGGAGCGCTACACCGTAAAGAAAATGCCACTACACTAAATGTAGATAATTGTCAAGTCAAAAGAGACTCAATGAGAATGAATAATTAGCTTTATTATCTATTTGTTTGTCTTTCTTCGATGATGTGTTATAGTAATATTTGTTTAGATGTAGTTCTGCTGTTTTGATGCACGTCTAATTCACATACCAACCGAGAGTTCAAAGGTAACGTTTCTAGTATCCACTATCACCAAAAGTGACCATGTCTCGTATTCCCGGTCACGTCTCTGCAACGGATCATGATATCACACATGGTCACGGGGGACAAAACAGTGGCGTGACAGAACGCTTTACAGAGCTCAATGAGGAGATGGTGGCGGACCTTCGTGGGGCTTTTGACTTCTGCGATCAAGATCGTGATGGCGAGATTAATAAGGAGGATCTGAGTAGGGTGATGCATGCGCTCGGGATGAATCACTCGGACGGTCAACTCCAGGTATGTGTGATAATAAAGGGCTCAGAAGTTCATCATTGATTTTGCGTAATCATTTCCTTTTAGTTATATTGGGTATATAATCGATTCAGAAACAAATAGAAAAACAGCAAGGGCAAATTTACTCATAAAATATTCATGATTTTTCTAAAATCTAAATTAATATCGAAATGGTTTACCTCGTACTACTAAAAAAATCGATAAAATGGTGACGGTCATACTTTTCTATACACTTTCACTCGATTGAATGTCTATATGGAAGATTTAGCATGGTTGAGTTTAACGAAACTTAGTGACACTATAGAACATATATGACATAATATATATTTAATGCTATATTTTTATTATGTATTATATATATTCATATACTCGTATTAAGGGAGTCATATTTATATTCATATAAAACCGTGTCTACACGATTAATTTTTTTCTTCAATCCGGCTCGTCAAACATTAGTTCAATGAAAAATTGTGTCTAAATGATAGAACCTGCTCGACGGACTAAAAAGGAAAATTTTTGAAATTCATAATGTCTTTACGCAACTCACAAATGCTATATACAGCTAAATCTTGAGTTTTTAATGATTAAACGAAAGCACATAATGTTATTATTTACTGTGTATTCGAGAATGGTGAAATGTAAATAGCATCGTCATTAAGGGAAGAGTATGTAAGTATACCGATACGCTACGAACGCTAAGCGTCTTATTCCAATTAGTAATATTAAATTATTTATGTGGTATACCATTTCTAATTGTAACTGTTTATATTACGTTTAATTATATATCTTACATATAATTGAATAATGTTTGATTGTTATCAAAACCAAATGTGCTTGGTATTCTGTTAGAAAACTGTTTTAAGAATGAAACAAGACAAATTATCAGTTATAAACGTTTAAGTTCAAATATATTTTGTAATCATGCTAGGCAGTTGTATTTAGACTACATTAGCTTGTTAATAAAATTCCATTAGTTAATTAAAATATATATTAATTATTGATGAAAACTCTGGAGAAGAAATATGAATTCACTAGATTACGCTTAATTACCATAGTTTTTTTAATTTCAATATTCCAATTCTGTTTTCCAACATTTTAATGAAGAAATACATGTGAAATATTACATATAAAATAGTTAATGCATGATTCGTAAATAATAAATGAAACATTAAAAGGTCTCTCTAAAATGGTTATCTAAAATATTTTTAGCATACTATCGTAATAAGTATATACAAATTATTATTTGAATATTGCATAAAATTCAGACATCAAAACATAAAATGCAATAAAACAAACGAGGAAAACTCTGTATGATTGTAAGATGAATGAAGACTGTATGATGTAAGAAAATTGTGGGTGGATATTAAGACTTAGAATTTGTGGATAATAATAGCTTATGTATTTATTATATTCATATATGAACATAAATTGTGTGCTATGTAGTAATTATGGTACGCAGAAGTAATGTCGTATAAGCAAAATAATAGTAAATTTTTCAAGGTTTGTTACAAAAATAGACATCCTTCAAACTACATATAAGGCTGTGGGATATTTCATCAAAGTTATGTGTTAACTTATTACATTTCGCTAAAAAACACTAGGGGTTATTTATTTTTTAGAATTGTACATTTACTATATTGTAAAAGTTGGGATATAGTAAATTGAAGCAGACCTGTTAAGGGATATAATAGGTTATCTATTTCTCATTTGTCTATTTTTAACGTGAGATAATGACACACAATAAAAGCTCGTTTTCTCAGACTGACTCAGTGGGCTAGCGCTCATCATACTCACTATATACTGAATTATATTTGTATTATATTAGTACTACATATTCACGGCATAATATAGAATATGGCTGACAAAATTATATACACGATGGAACATTTCCACTAATAGAATACACAGAAAGCATATATTTTATCAAAGTTTATTTTAAATTCTTATATGCAGTAGCCGACTCTTCTTTTAATTCAGGCGAAAATTCAATAATATAATTATACCATACTATTCTATGTATATTATAAATGATTTCCACTAAATGATATATGATTACAGATTCTGAAAAAATTCTGGTATAAATGATTAGAATTCTGAATTTTTAAGAGGTTGCAAAAAGAGTTCAATTTTTTAGCATTAAATAAAAAAAGAAAAACTACAAATCTTAAATCCTGATACAAAATAAGCCAAAAGCAAGCAGAAACAGAATGAAACCGTATTAGACTCAGTGATCTTCAGATGACATGCCTTAACATGTATGTGAATTACTAATGCTTCTACCCAATTACAAAGTTAAAAGCTTTTTTCGACAATATATTCTATATTATATCGTAATTTCTTTTAAAATACGATTTATTAAAATTATCATAAGACAAAACAGCTGGGACAATATTACAATCTGGCCTATACCAGATCGCAAATATTCAATATGTAACCTATTATTAGATCACAATTTTGAGAGACAAGCTGGATGCTAACGCTTATTTGCTTTACCTATTGTAATGTTAAATTTATCATTTTATGAAACACCCACATTATGAAAATTATTCACCATGTATTACATTTTTCTTTCTTTATTTTGTAGAGTAGCAATTGTGTCTGAAAAAGTGTTTAAAGTTAAATATGTACATTTTTCTTATAATTGAATAGAAATATATAGTCCCAAATAAATGTTTATGAATAGCTCTACCGTTATTTACATATCTGAAAAATGAACTGCGAGAAATGATAGGCTTGAATATCAAAAGAAATCTGATTTAAATATAGTCAGTTGGGTATTAAAAAATTTACATTAAAAATAATAATTAAAAATAGTAAATACTTAGTAATAATTATAATTGTTAGCAAACAAATTGATTAAACTTTTATTTCCATTATTATATAACATTTATTATATTCTGTACATTTGGCGGATATATTGCCAATATTTTGAATATCTGAAATATCGTTATGAAATAGGTATATTCTCACAAATTATAAATATCAATCATTAATTATTCATAAATAGTCTTAATATGAAGCAAAGGCAGGGATGGTGTATATTTATTTAACGAATGTAATTTTTGTTCATGAGTATATAGATGTTATAAACAAAAATTAAGCTACGTATAAACGCTCAAAGTATTTTTCAATGTGGTTTCTTCTAGTTGATTGAGAAAAAATATATTTGACGGGGTTTAGAAATTGTATTAATTGTTTGTTATATTTTATATTATTGGTACATTTTATCGGACTAATAATTAAACAAATATTAAACAAATACAATGTAAATAAGTGAAGTGAATATAACTGAACTGAATTGTGAAGGATATGAGTACCCGTATGGTCGATCGAGAAATAAGAAATAAGAAATTTGTTAAATTGTTTTAAATCTTCAGTTATAAAAATATAATACGATGATGTGGTGCCGTAAAGTCAAGACCGAAATATAAATAGTTAGATGATTTTTTAATGATTTTAATATTTATTCTGTATAATTGGATGTTCATGAAATATGCTTTATACACATTATTTTTATACAGTTTTAAAATATATTATTTATACAAATATAAATAGTTAACGCTTTTATAATTTTTTGTTAATATTTTTTTACTTTACTTTACTTTACTTAACTTTAATGATTTGATTTATTTTCAAATAAATGGTATTGTATCGTATTTGTTTCATATTACTCTAAGAAAATAGGAATTAACTAGAAGAGTGTCTTTTCATATGTTAACTTCCTCATTTCACTTAATTATAGATATGTCGCAATTTTCTTGAATTATATAAAAATACTACACATACATGACACATTTTTATCCAATTTTCAATTTGTTCCCCACCATTTGCTCTCTTGAAATTGATTGATATACTTCAATAGATAAATTATATTTATAGAAACTTCCTTCATTTGACTTTTATGAAAAAATTGATGACTATATAATAACGATTTGAAGTCATGATTTTTTAACCCGACGTGTAAGTTAAGCCTATGTTTTATTTATTTTTTAAATTTTATCCCAAATGCTTTTAATCCTAAGCAAAATGGTTTTCATAATTTCCATTTTCCATTTGGGGTGCATTTTTTAAGTTTATGTACACATTATTTTACGAATTACAAATTTACATATATATGTAGTACTTACCTGCATATAAATTCTTTAATAAATTCTTCCATACAACATTAAAAATATATATTTTTAAATTCCAAATAATTATTTTTGTATAGCGTATAATATCTTCAAAATATTATAAAGGTTTTCAAATGTAAAATTCAAAACAATCAGCTTATTTTCAGGAAACATGATTAGTTGCTTAGCTCGATTATATTTATTTATAATTGATGTTGAATGTTTTACTTAATCGCCAAATCTCATAACTAAATAGAACTTCTTGCAGCTGACCCTCACGTTTAAAATTATTTGCACTGCACAAAAATAATCGTAAATTTACATCATCAATTCTGTGAAACAAAATACCAGATTCGATGATGTAAATTTAAGGAATCTTTTTTGCAGTGTGAAATTAAAATGATTATTAGTTTTATTAATTTATAATTATCAAAGACATTTTTAAATTTATCTTTATAAAAATTTAGGAGCATGATATTAAATAATTAAAAGAAAAAGTTGTTCAGCATACGGTATGTTAATAACCTGAATTAATTAATTAAAATTTTTTAATGATCACAACTTTAACAAGAGGGAATGAAATGAGGAGTAATATCCATAACAATTAGAAGGACTTTCAAATCAGAAAAATCAGATCAAAAATATTTTATTCGATTTGAGAAAAAAATTATTTATTACAAAAATCATAAAAAATGAATTTATACTATAAAAAATCAAATCAATTATTCTAGATTGATTTTATGCATAATAGTTAAAATCGTGTTTGATGTATGTTGTTGAATGAAAGAAATGTCTTTAATGGTTGTCAATTTGTGTATAAATTAAATTATTCTTATGTTTGTTTCCATATTTTTAGGTTAAATGTCTCATGATAGGGTTTCAATGTTTTTAGGTTAAATGTCTTTCATGATGGTCTCCTTGAGTTGAAAACTCCTATGATTGTCTCTTTGAGTTTAATGCTCCTATGATTATCTCCTTGAGTTTAATGATTATTATGATTGTTTTCTTCAGTTTAATGTCTTTCATGATTGTCTATTTTAGTTTAATGTCTCTCATGATCGTCTCATTGAGTTTAATGTCTCTCATGGTTGTCTCTTTGAGTTTAATGCTCCTTTGATTGTCTCATTGAGTTTAATGTCTCTCATGATTGTCTCTTTGAGTTTAATGCTCCTTTGATTGTCTCATTGAGCTTAATGCTCCTTTGATTGTCTCTTTGAGTTTTATGCTCCTATGATTATCTCCTTGAGTTTAATGATTATTATGATTGTTTTCTTGAGTTTAATGTCTTTCATGATTGTCTCTTTTAGTTTAATGTCTCTCAGTCATGATTGTCTCTTTTAGTTTAATGTCTCTCATGATTGTCTCCTTGAGTTTAATGTCTCTCATGATTGTCTCCTTGAGTTTAATGTCTCTTATGATTGTCTCCTTGAGTTTAATGTCTCTCATTATTGTCTCCTTGAGTTTAATCTCTCTTGTTTATGTTTGTCTTCTTTGAGTTTAATGATTCTCATGATTGTCTCCTTGAGTTTAATGTCTCTTGCTTATGTTTGTCTTCTTTGAGTTTAATGATTCTCATGATTGTCTTCTTGGGTTTAATGTCTCTTGCTTATGTTTGTCTACTTTGAGTTTTATATCTCTCATGATTGTCTGCTTGGGTTTAATGTCTCTCATGATTGTCTCTTTGAGTTTAATGTCTCCCAGATTGTCTCCTGTTTTTATATTAAATGTCTTTTGAACGTTTATGTAATTGAAAATATAATAAATCTAAATTGAAAATTAATTTGAAATACTAATAAAAATAGTAGTGTTGTAATTTAAACCAAATAAAATACTTATAAGATGAAATATGTAATTAATATGTGTATATGATCGACATGATATATGACCAATAAAGTTAATTAAATTTGAAGTGTTCTGAATAATTATTCTGTAGATAATTTTAAATTTATAAATGCATATATATTTTTATTGTATATTCATTATACGAAGCGTTTGTAATTAATGGTTTCATAGAATATTGCACTTACAATATATACCTACATATATAGTTTACTTATTGCTTAAAATTTGTAGTTTCTAAATACATATCAGATTTTTTACTTAGCACTTCATGTTTATTTCTAATGACTTTATACAAACATCAGTCTTATATAACATTATAAGATTATAAAGATGATTAGACATTATATGTTCATGCGAACTACATACATACACACATATATACATTGAAATATATACAACCGAATTCTGAGCTAATGAACTGTCTAGACTAATTAAAGCTTGTAAGCAATGTATACATCGAAATATATTTATTTATTAGTCTTCATTAGACAAGTAGTTTCTAATAGAAAAAATGTCAATTTTGATGATTTATTTGGCATTAATATTTTATTATTATATGATATGATATTTCTTAATATCCACACAATTTCCTCCAAATTAAATATTCATAATTGATTTAATTACTTTATATTAAAACATTATTGGCATCATATGTTTTGTGTTAAACCGGTATAATTAGCAAAATATTACTAATAAATTCTTTTAAATTTCTATTATTTACTTATTAAGACATGACACAATACGAGATTTCTTGTCTGTTAAGAAGGAAGAAGGAATCAGATACTACGAATACTACGAATACTACAAAAATATATGTTTTTATATTCTATAATAAAACTTGATATATTTATATATTCATATAAACTTATTAACATATTACCAAATACAGTAATATATTAGTCTATATGTAGTATATTTATATATATATTTGTCTTTTCCTTTAGATTATTAACATTTACGTTCTCTTCTCTAGATACTATATTTAAGTAATCATGCTAAAAGAATGTTTCATACAAATATATTGATATGTGTATGGTAATATTATTCATATATATTTATTCCATACGTTATTTATTAACTATTAAAACTTAATGAGCTGTTCGTATTTTCATGTAAGTAAATAAAATTTACAATTTATATAAACATAATACCTACAACAAATATTTCTTCAATGTACTCCATTATACTCGAATACAGAAATATAATCAATTATGTATAAGTTTAAGATTTACTGTCTTTATAATCTCATTTAATAACATAAGTTGTATTAAGTAGTATTTAAGTAGAATTAAATAGTATAAGTAGTGTAATAAAGTATTAAGTAGTTTTTAGTTATTATTGTTATTAGCTATTCATTTTTTTTCAAAAACTCTAACATAAGATGCTACAAAACTATATTGCAATAGTAATAGTATAATACTGTTTATTAGAGATATAATGTGACCGCCCCTGTTATGATATATATATGTAAATACGATAGACTTGTTCAGATTTTAGTATGTCTAACCACTGCTACCAGGAACATATATACAAATAATCACCAGACAAATATTTTATAACTAGTCCAAAGATTGATTCAATACGACAGCGCTAACAGTTTACTACAACCAGGAGTACATTGAGAGTCTCGAACTACCGACCTACGGGCTTGTAGGCCAGCACATTTATAATAAATTTATAGTAATAATACCAAGAGAGTTCACTTAGCGCATTTGAATGTATACATCTATCAAACTTTACATATAAGGTAATTCGACCATGTAGATTTCGAATTTAGTTTAAAAAATTGCCTCAATGATTTAAGATAACATACTACTTTATTCCCATAAAAAGTATTTAGTAGTATATTATTAATAAAAATCCATTTGCAATAAAATTTAAATAAGTCATTTAATCAAAACGAAAATAGTTAAAATAGTTATTTTTATAACACGTGCTATAAAGTGGTAATAATAACGTCATATAAAACCATAAATGTTTGGTCCACACTAAAATGACCAAAAAATATAAGATTGTAAAGAAGGCTCACTCTTTTGATTCAAGAGTAAAATCCACCATTTTGAAACTGCACCAAATATATCAAAATGTGCGTCAGAATGACAGCTACAATAATATGTCATTTATAGAAGTATTGCTTAAATAATAAATAAGTTTTTCAATAGCAGCAACTAGCAAGTTTTGCCTACATTATTTGGTATGCATAGCCTATACTCTACGGGCACTTTATTTCGTATTCATACGGCTTAAATGTAGGCAAAACTAGTTATTTTCCGCTATCGAAAAACGTTTTTATTATTCAAGCTATACTTTTATAAATTACATATTATTGTAGCTCTAATTCAGGCGCACATTTCTATATTTTTGCTTTTCATAACAATACTTTATATCATGTACATTTGCCAGTTTGAAATTCGATCTTTTATACTGTTTTTGACGTAAATTATCATCGCATTGGTGAGAATATAAAATGGCGAACTCTGAATATTTAAACAAACATATTTACGCTATTTTGTCCGAGTGAACTCTCTTGGTATTATTACTCTATGTTTATACCCACGCAGCTACGCTCTTCTTAAAATTGTAGTTGTCTGCAAGCTATCTTATACTGTTGAGCATATATCAACCCAGCTTGTACACTCACAGCATAAGAATGCCTGCAGACAACTACAATTTTAAGGAGAGCGTAGCTGAGTGGGTATAAACGTGCTAGCCTACAAACCCGTGGGTCGGTGGTTCGAGACTCGCAACTTACTCCTGGTTGTAGTAAACTGTTAGCGCTGTCGTATTGAATCAATCATTGGATTGGTTATAAAATATTTGTCCGGTGATTATTTGTATATATGTTGCTGGTAACTGTGTTTAGACACGCTAAAATCTGAACAAGCCTATCGTATATTTATATAAGTATAATACTGCATTATATATATAATATGTATATATAAGGCATACATATAACTATTTAACATATTATAATAATATTTCCCATTGAAAATTTAGAAGTTAATTATAGTATACATATGTCACAATCACTTAGTACACATATATCAATCAACTAATAATACAATGCATTGATAGAAAATTCAATAATTAATCCTGATGATGACACGGGAAATAATATGTAAGGAAGACTTACATATTAATTAACTACATTTTGGATGTGACGCTTATTTTCCCAATGTTAATTGATTTCATCAATGCCTATACAAAAGATAATTATCGAGAACAAAGAAAATTTCACAGATTCATTTTTGTTATATTAAAATGCTATGTTAACATGTGATATCGCTCATCATTCTTTTTAAATGACACTTGTGGACGATGCATTTTATAATTAACTTATCAATGTGCCAATGTGCCAATGTGCCATATGCACGAATATGAACGATGTTAACATTATAAATTTGTTTAATTTGTAAACTTCGGTAGAAATATAACATGACATTTTTGTATTACATATATTATACACCAAATATTTCATTTTAATTCTCAGTTTAACAATTCTTGCTTATATAAAAATGTATTGAAATCACGACATGCTATTTGAATGTCAGCCAAGTTCTTCATTGTTCTTCTAATATATTAGATGTTGATAAAACTTGGGTTATTGTAATTATGAATGACTATTAATTATTTTTATTCTAATCATACAAAAGGCTGTGATGGTAATAACATCTCTTATTCGATTTTTTTGCAACACATTTGATCTCGCGAAAAATGGTCTCTAAGATCAAGATTAAATACTAACATTTATGAATGATTATTATCATATTAATTGAACTTTTGATAACATTAATACATAATATTTTACGATGTTGAATTTCACGGAGTACGGGTTTTGAGATTAATTAAGCGTTTCAAATTTAATAAAAATAAAGAAAAAACAAATGATTTAGTTGAGCAATGTACATTTTGGATGTAACAAAGAAAGTGTTGTTATAATTTTATAGTGAAAAGTTTAAATTAAGAAATAAAATAATTCAGGTACATAACTAAAATATATGTAGTTGGCATATTCTAACAAAGAATTTAATGTTGATGAACACTTTGAATTGTTGACAAGTCAATTTTTCCTTGAAAGCCCTATTTGAGTTGTTATTATTAATAAAATAATGAAATTGCTTAAATGCACCAATGACGGGATAATGGTTTCACATTTCATTGTCTAAAATTCTTCAATAAATTTAATTTTCCAGTTTTATTTAGTAAATGGTTGTTTGATTAGATAATATATGTAGTTTAAACATATTTTATTCTCATTTCTACCTATTTAGGCTTGAGCTTCAAAAGTCGTATCCTCTCCATAATACAGTTACTTTTAATTTTTGCCTTTTTATTTCGCTTATCTATACGTCGTATGTTGTTTCGTTCACTTTTTAGAATATATAACTTTTATTGTTTTATTAATTTATTTATTTATTCTAACTTTAGTTATTTGTTCCAGTTTATATAAATACCTGAGGTGAATACTCGATTATTATCTGGGTGTCAATTAATTCATAAAACAAATGAAACTGTATACCGACTAAACTTTTATTAAAATAAGTTTTTGTTTAAATTTGAAATTATTATCATAAGGACTAATATACTGTATTATTTAAGAAAATAATCATAATTTCTATCGTTTTTGTGGAAAATGGAGATGTTCTTTTATAATAAAACAAACATAAAAATGTCTTAGATAAATATCAAAACTGTTTTTCTGACTAAGATCTATATCCAATTATAGTAGAGAACTCTTATATATCGAGTTGAAAATTAATTATATTTTAGTATTACATTCATTAACTGCAAGAAAAATGCATGGATGTAATAGAATGAATACTTCAATGAATATAACATTTTTTTCGATATTTGGACACAACTGTATTTACCATTTTACCATAACTTTAAAAAATGTATTTATACTACATATTAACATATTACATTTTCTAGCTGTTCCAAGTTTTGAAGAATATAATCTTGTAATTTGTCTATAACATATTCTATATTTGTAATATTTATTAACAGGATATCATTTTATACAAATATATAATAAATTACAAAGCATATATGCATGTTTTTAAAATATTTTTATACACTTTAGCTACCTTTATGTTTTAACTCGGGACATTTGAAGTCCATTAAGAAAAGTGTATTTTGACAAACAATTTGTTAATTAGTTATATTCGTATATTAATTATATCACCTATCTACCTGTATATACCTGTAAGCCACCCTTATAATGCTTATAAAGTGAAATACTTTTAAAATTAGTTATAATTAATGCACAAAAAATAGCTTAAAAGCTCACATTCTGTATTGCAGAAATATAAATGTATATTAAACAATAGCGGAGAAAATACTGTTCATTGTAATTTACATAACATAAGAGTTCATAATTTTATTTTTATATTATGCATGTGTATATTACATTGAATTATAGTGATTTATAGTTTAGGTCTACCTACAAAATGTATTTCACAAATGTTGCACATTCTTTAAAGTAAACATATACGAAAGCATATTTTAATGGACTCTAATCTATTTATTAGCATCTTATATATTTATCAGCATCCTATTAATAAATATAACGATAGATAAGCAAAGTAAAAACAAAAAATCACTAAATAAATATAACTTTGTTCACATTATTATAACAAGTCTATTGATGTATATTTCTAAAATATCTAAACATAAACAATATTTTTCAAATATATGCTTAAAAATAATCAACGAAGACTTACTAATCTAATTTTAATCTATGTGAAACTGAAACTGAAAACATATATAATATTGATATTTGTATTCATAATATAAAATAAATTATAAAATTTATAAATTAATATTTTCGTATTATGCACTTGCAATATATATATAGCTTTCAGTTTACAACAATTGTTTTTAAACAATGACTTTAATATTCACATAAATGATGTAAATTGATATTATTTATACAGTATATCATTTCGTTTCTTTTTAATTTACATTTAAATTATTTCCATTTAAGTAAATGTTAAAAATTTAAAGTATAATTCTGATTAGGCACACCTCGTTTTCATCTCTCTCTATTGATATCTGCACCATTTTTGCGCAACTTTATTATCATCCTATTTCTATCAGAATGTTTACAAATTCCTATTATGAAGTGTGATATGTTAGAAATTTACAGAAATATAATTAAATATATTAAGCGAATTTCAAATCACATAGGTATAATTTCAAATAAATTAATTATATGTATGAAATTATTCAAACTAAACGTGCGAATATTTTAATATAATGTTGATATATGAGTTAAATAATGATTTTATTCAAAATAATTAATACTTCAGAAATATAGTACTAATATACTTAGTATAATAATTATACCACATTTGTTATTTCTGTTAAATTTATTGAAATATAACGATTTTTCACGACAAAATTTTACAACACGGCAAATAAAATCGATCAGAGAACTACTATTTTTTTTTTATGATTACTATTTATCGGACTAAAACTAATCGATTTGTTGTTGACAAAAAAGCATACTTAAACAATTTCAGAAACTAATTTTTCAAAAATTTGTGAACCTTTATCTTGTCACAAAACTTTACTACAATTTTGATTAGCACTTACTTTTTTAATTATTTTGTCACTTAAATGTCTTCTTGTCTGCCCCTATAAGAATAATTCCAGCTCATAAATCACTGTCATAACTTCATAACATATCCTCAGAAAAATCATCTCATTAAATGAAATATTCGTCTTTACTTATTATTGAAAAGATTTATTGATAACTCAATAGAGCCCCTTTTATATAAGTGCAAATTTGAGGTGACTATTGAAGTAACTATATTAATTATGTAATAAGTGATAAAAAAGTTTTTTTTCGCAGATACAGCTTTTTTATGAAACACTTTTTCTTCTATATAATATACACTAGTAATTATTTAAATGTTATTTTAAAGGGTCGAACCTACAGAATCTCTTCTTTAAATGTACTAATTATACCGGCGCGTGTAACTAACAAACCAAAAATGGCGACACATTTTCATTTATTATAAAAATACATTTGAAATGTATATTAGTTCTACTATTAATAAATATTTATATGTAGGTATATATTAATTTTCTTCTCACATAAATATTACTTTTAGTATTAACATTTTCAAACTCATGCATTAGAAGTTGAGCGCACATTATGTAAAGTTATTTATATTTATGTATGATTTGGTGTACATCCGTTTTAAATTTTAGCAAAAAAAGTCGAAGAATACATATGCACATGTAGCATTGTAATTTTTAATTCTTTTTAAAAATTCTTCCAATATAAAGTATGATTAGTGTGGTATATACAATATATATCCTTGTGTATCCAGGCACGGATCCAGGAGGGGGGGGGGGTTCAAATGAACCCTCCCCCCTCCGAAGATTTGTGCCCTTTTCATAAAGCTAACTTACACTCCTAAACATCACTATTGGTCCCTACTAGTCTTCAGGAACTCATCGATATATATAAGAAGGACCTCCCAAACCCAGCTCTGTTTTCTGTAGAGTATGCCAGTTGGGTGAGGCACTGGAAGATTCAACCACA
>JAYRBW010141856.1:0-15034 GCA_036023295.1 Invenusta paracnida | reverse complement strand
ACGTTATCCACCCCCCCCCCCCCTCCCCCATCACTCTAAAACTCCAGAAACTTGAGATCCTCTTCGAAAACGTCCCTTTTGAAAACCGTCTTTATTCGGTAGTCCGAGCTTGCTCCAAGGGACCCTGTCAACCCAACACATTCGAGGACTACGTCAACTGCTCCAGGACAGACTTGTTCCGTGCTCACGGCTGCTATCGCCGACACTGTTGCACCTCAGATCTCTGTAACGGTGGTTCGAGAACATCCACTAGCTCCAGTAGTTATCTTCTCTATTTTACTTTTTCGGTATTTTTGACACTTCTTTGAGCCCTTTATTCCCAAACAGGCATTTAGAACATAGAGCAAAAAGTATAATAGATGTTATAGTCGTAGGATAAATTGCGCTATTTTAAGGAAGATAAATTGAAATGATGAAGGGAATAAAATAAACTTCTATCGCCTTAATCCTGCTCAAGCCAAATTGAGCTATTTTTCAACTGGACACATTAAGTTATCCTGTCTGACATTTACAAAAGACAATTCTGCATAGTCGTTATATTGTATAAGAAAATACTCGTTTAAATGTTGTCTTATATTGGTCCCCGGAGGATAGGAGGTGGGTGTGCTGGTGCAGTTGGGATAGTTTGAGATATTATGCGAAATGTAATACTACTAAAATGTGCATAATTGTTACAAAACTATAAAATTCAACGTGTGACTTGTAACAATAATTTTAAGTGCGACATTTTTTAAATAATTTCATTAATCTTATTCTGAGTTTTCAAGTATAAATTATTTTGCTGTGAGCTCGTTTTGTTACAGTCTGTGTTATAAAATGCGATTCGTTTCACATTCATTTACAACTTCGTTTATTGCTCAACAGCTAATAAGTAAGTAGCATTTAAAATATGTCAATTTCAATGTGTAAGTAATTGGGTTTTGCAAAAATAAGCAAACGTTAAGCAAAAATAAATACGTTTCATTGATAAAATGGCGTCTACGTAATATGTCTCGAAGAATGTTTTGCTTGGTGTGTGTCACCTCTATGCTACTTATAGCTCTTAATTGACGTGTATCTAGGCATATCATCAAATCACGTCAGCTAATCGTGCTCACCAAATACTAAATGACGTTTGACTTTGTTAATTTTGTATATGATTACGTTTAATGTGCTTATTATTTTAGGACCAATTTTTATACATATAAGTAGTACATGATATGTTATTATGTATATTCTGAATAATGTGTAAATCTCACTAAATGTTTCAATTCTCGTTTTTCGAATTCTGCACTATGTATTGTTTTGTATATAAATCGATATTAATGTGGACTATTATTTCAATAAACAGTACAACTAACTGCATATTTGATCTTTACATTCGTAACATCAATATTATTGCATTTAATTTTAGAAATTTTTTTTGTTTATTACTTTCATACTTTAATATTCTTTGCATAGCCCTATAATTTAGTAGACATAAAATATAGTCTTCTATATATTCTAGTAATCTTATAAAAGTGCGTCGTGAAAATTCAAAACAATTTTAGCAAACCAATATTAAATCAATAATACAATTAATCAATATCTTTATAATAGTTGTTCACCTACTGATGTTCCACTAGAATAACATCCCTCAAAGAATGATAATCACATTAACACTCTTCTCACATTACACTTCCAAATGTTTAGCTTGCAATCTGGCATTGTTATTTGAAGCTTTTACACATTACTGACAGAAATGTCTAATGTCCCACAATAATAATGACTGTATTTATGTATGTCCCATGTATCAAACAACACTATTATGGATATATTTGCATAACATTTTTCAATTAGTGGGCAAAATGTATATTTTAAGTTCATATATCTAACTGTATTTACATTCCAAATATAAACCTTATTGTATTTGCGATTTTGTACGTATAGTTATTTGTCTGCCGATATTTTAATATTGTTTCACTTAACAAGATTCCTGCTAGTTGTTTATGTACTGCTCATAATACTTTGGTATCGCTATAAATTATACACTGAGTTTAAACTGTTATCGATTTATCCTTATTCATACTGTGGGACTTGCTTTTTTGCTACGATTTTGTAATCCACAAACGGAGCAATGTAAGCTAACAGTGACTTTTCCCGAAATAAAATATTACCAATTGTAGGCGCTAGCTATATTGACTATTAAGCATCAAAAGGGATGGTCACCGGACTACAATATTTTGTAAAAATAAACGAAACATATTATGTTTTATATAAAAATGCATCTCTCTAAAAACCGAGGAAACTCTGATTGGAGTATTGATTAATGTAATTATTCACAATTTAATGAGTATTTAATTTACAAATGAGTTTTCTTTCAAAACAATTTCAAAACATATTTTCGGAATATAAATGATTAAAAACATGACAAAAAATTGATAATTTTGACAATTTTTTTTAATTTTAGATTTTTTATCATTTTTTATAAAATTTGTTAGAATTTAAAAACATTTAACAACTTATTTTATTTGAAAGCTTAACATTACAAGTGATGCCAGTTAACGATCAACACCAAAGGATATTGATGTGCAAAAATTCAGGTACTAATAGATTTAAAATAAAGTGGCAATTGTAAGTAGTATACGATTATGGTGAAAAACCGTAACGTATTTTTATACTTTCATTTACAATGTGTAAATATAATAAAATGTAATATTTTTGTAGTTTTAAATATACTTATTTTATTAAACAAATAGAAGATAGTAAATATAGTTTATATTATTTGTTATCAAAATATAAATATCTATTTATTTTTAAATTATATGTTTTGGCATTTCTTACTTAATGCTAATTAAAGTAGTAGTAGTCTGCCGCAACATATTCAGTACAAAAATCTGGCTATTATTTTTAATAAAAATGAACTAAGGAGTTACTATGCCAATTTACAAGTAAATATTAAACTAATTGATATGGCAGCACAATGTACCACAATCAATAAATACATTAATTAAGTAAATAAGTAGTATGCAGAGATGTACTTTTGAATCATAAATCGTCATCTCCTTGCTCATTGTCCAATATTGATACAGTGGCCAATTTATGCTAATTTTATTTAAAAAATTGGCTTAGTAACAATATCCAAATTAATCTGGAAATGTAATGACATCATGATATGTGTGTTTAATTTTGATTCTAAAATAAATGCAATAGATATATGTTAAAAATCATATGCAATATGACTTTTAAAAAGGTTATAAATACTTATATTATATTTAAAATAATATTCGTTTTGAAAATTTAGCTTAAATTGTTAAAATAGTTCCACTCTATTCTCCAATAGCTATAAAATGTAGCTGATACCCGGATAAGGGTATCAGATATGGAAAATTTAAAAATGCCGCTGTGTTCCAAACCAACCCTCCCAACACCTGCAGCAGTCCATTTCGGAAGGTTGACATAATTATCTACACTTAAAGGGGTGTCAATGTTGGTATATCATTCCTCGTACCTGGAGGGTGCTAGCGCTCGTATATTGATTAACTTATTTATTTGAATATATTTTAATTCACAACGCGTTTTGAATCAATATCGACTTATTTTCACGAATAATAAATAAACAATTAGTTATTAATATCAGAAAATTGTCTAGATTAATAAATTAAAGCAGAACAACTAAATTGAATACAAGGTGGGTTAAATAGTATGACTTACAATATATTAAATATGTACATTTGGAGAAAGACAGAGAAAGGGAGAAATTCTGGAAGCTAAAAAGGATGCACTTTTATTAAATAAAGTTCTGTTTAAAGGAGTATTGACAGTTTTATTTAAAGTAGTTTAATAAACCCTTTCAACCCTGGTGTATTACGTGATACGCATCACATTTCAAGTGTACTAGGGCACATCACGTATTGATACGCAGCTATAATGTTCTTTCTATAGCGTTAAATGTATAAAAAAAACATAGCAAATGGGAAATAATGATTACAACACCCGTTGAGTGTCGAAGCATGACCGATGAACAGCCATAACAGAAAAGAGGATTTTTTTTCTTCATTTTCGTTATTGTATAGCTTGTAATCGAAACAATATAAAATTATTGTTACAGGATTTAACAATAAAATTATAAACTAAGAGAGATTTTCTCCATACGTTAGTTTAAAAAAGATCAAAACTATTAATTTGCAAAACTATATAAAATCAAATCTAAAACTACTATATATTTACATTTACAATACAAAGAATAAAAGATTACTGAGTGTTATTTTTACATAATTTTTAATTGGATCAATTTAGGAATTGAGTTTTGGCTTCCGCTGTTTACATAATAAAAATAAAATAAAATCATGGAATAATAATTGTTACTTTGTGTTCAGATTAATAGTTTAAACTTGATTCAATATATTTTACCAGTTAAGTTTTTACTTTATTATTATAATGTTGATAATGTATGAATTTATTATTTTCAGTCATTTATGATATTGTCTGATAATGATAAGTAAAACCGAACCATCGCATATAAATGTCTTTAAAAATGTCAAATTTATCATTAATGCAATAATAGAAGTACGGGTCAAGTAATATTTATACAACTATCATGTGTATATTTTGTAAAGTAGGAGAACCTTGTAAATCAGTTAGGACCACCGAAGTTACAACACGCCGCCACGTTCTAAATGTTTGGACGTATTGCAGACACCGTCCTACTCCCCCGCTGAACACCTTTACTTATTTCTGCCATTTCATTGTATAATGATAAATATAAACTGGAGGAACTTTTGTGTTATATATAATTTTAAAATCTATATCAGCTGATAATAAACTGATGTTTAATTTAATTTGTTTGGGGAATATTTTAAATTACTTGGATAATGTTTTAATTTGGTTGAATTAGTTTAAATCCATTACTATTCTTTCAAAATGCTTGGATAGTATTTTAATTTGGTTGAATATTATTTTAAACTGCCTAGAAATTATTTTTATTTGTCTTAGAAAATGTGTGCATTAAAATGAGACGAGACTTTTAGAAAAAATCTCGAGTGAAAAAATGGCAACTATATCGAAGCTTTTTCTAAAAATAACTAATGACGTACTTCTGACTTTCGAGTTGACCACGTAGTTTCTTTAATTAGGCAGAAGACATGATTTTGTTCCAATTAAGGCGGTCTGTTTTTACCCGAAATACAACAATTAGAAAAGCATATACATTTATTTTGCTATATTCGTGTTCTCCAGACTTTTAGATACATAATAATTCCTTTAATTTCTATTGTAGTCATAACTAACACAGATAAATGTCAAGTTACTAAAATAACTCGAAAAGCGAGTAATACAAATTTCAGTCTAAAGGCCTAGATGCACACTGAACAAAGCGCGGCGCGTCAAAAATCAATGATGAAAATGTTCAACTTTACGCGCGTCAAAAATCACTATTAACCATGGCTCTTGAAACAGTATACTGTCCTCCTTCTTTTCTGTTTATATTATGTAGATTTTCTGCAGAAAGTGTTTCGATTTTTGCTGCACTGTGACGCGTTCGGTGTAGATTGCACTTTTCGACGCGCCGCGCCGCGTTCAGTGTGCATAGGCCTTAACATTTTATCAGGTTTCGACCAAGCCTTTAAATATCACAAAATAAATTGACCACTATATATAAGCTTATCCCCCATCGCATTATATAGTACCTATACACAACTAAACACGCCTACGTAGCAATCCAAGGAAAGCTGTCTTGCATCTAAATAACAGTTAGTCATTAAAGAAACTCTAACGAGAATATTTCATTTCAAATTTTGGTAGGTGTAGCAAAATGTTTCAATTTGATTGGCGTTGCTAATTCGTTGACCTAGTTTATGAAAAAAAACTTTGGTCGAGGAAAACTATAGCGCCGATCCATCCACGTTCATTGTGTACCTCAGATGGAGTTTTTCTCCATCGCGGGTTTCAACCACGGGTCGAGGAAATGACTACACCTCGACTAACTTTGATATTCTGGGTAGTTACCTAGGCTGCTCTTCTTTCTTTATTGATTTTCAAAATAAATCAAATTTCTCAATTCCTTCAGTTTTGAAACAAACAAATTTAAGAAATTCATGATAATACAATTTAGACGAACTTTTGATAAATTAAACAGAGTATATTTATTGTTAGAGAAAAAGAACTCAAGAAATTGGATTTCATTATGAAAATCTACAACAAATAGTGGAGGTAATTTACAGGATGTAAGAAACAGTCTATTATACAAATTTTCCACTTGATAGGACAGAATACTTGGAAATTCAAAGCGACATCTGCGAATATTTTTTGCGAAAAACAGAAGTACTTCACGAAACCTGATTTTCCGATTAAAACAACTATTTTAATTAAAAATGAAAAACTTCAACTGAACTGCACTAAAATGTAAGATTGTCTATAAATTCTCTGTTTTTCTATTCTTGTGATATGAACATGTTTTATATCGGTAAAACCATAACACATCTGACGACTAGGATCAAGAAAAATCGATCAGAAGAATTTTCAATAGAAACTCAATTAATGATGCGTTTAATTTAACTCTAGCATAATGTTTCTAATGATTTTTTTTAATAATGAGCGTTGGTTCATCTGACTTCGATCTTTTGAATATGAAAACTAGTTTAATTAAAACGCTCAATCCTCCATCTCCATTAAATAGAACTCTTCAAAATAACTGTGCCTCCGTTTTGCTAAACGTGTTTTGGCTTTCATAAGTTTTACCTTTTCTGTGTTTCTCCTATAATGTATGTATTGTAATACATAGGCTGCATACTAATTAATTTGCCTTGTATTTAATTTAGTTTTTCTCGTTCAAATAATTAATCTAGACTATAATGTAAAATTCTCCGTCAATTACATATTTATTCTATCTGCTACCTGAAGAGGGGGCAATGTTGTCTGGCAATGTAATAATGCAATAATTAAAATGTATTATAATATATCAATGGTTGTTTTCATTTTGTTTTCATTTTTTAACTTTAAAATATACTCTCTGCCGAACTTTTTACCAAATATATTTTTGTACATAATAGATATAATTGATATTGCACCTCATAAAACATATTGATATTATAACAAAATAAACATTTATCTTAATTGCGCATCGAACAATAATTTGCATCTTTGAAACATGATTAAACATGTTGTACAATACAAAAATAAGTAGACACACTAATTTCCAAATACATTTATAACATCAGAATAGTGCCCATGAGTTTCATATCAGTTATAAAGGTTATCAATACTATATTTTACATGAGTGTATACTAATAGTATTAAATCTGAGTAATTGCAGTACATACATCTAACGATAACGCCTGTTAAGATAGACAAAAATATATTCACTATTGGAACTTTCTCTTCTAATTTGTTTAATTTGGGTGATACCGTTTAAACTATATTACTACCTTGGTAATGGGGTGCGGGAGTGAGGGGCTCCTTAAGTACTTTTATAATTCTACTCTATATTAAAATGCTACAATATATTTGCTTAGAGAATATTTTAAATAGCTTGGATAATGTTTGCTGGGATAATGCTTGGATATTATTTTAATTAAGTTGAAAATTATTTTAAATTGCTTTGACATTATTTTAATTTGCCTTAGAAAAGGTGTACATCGAAATGAGTCGAAACTTAAAAAAATAATCTCGAGTGTAAAATGGCGACTGGATCGAAGCCAGTGTAAGATTTTTTCTAAAATTAGCTCTGATGACGTACTGCAAGATTGAAGTAGCATTTAAGTTCTACTGAATATATATAATATGTCTACTCACTAGTAAAGTACAGTTTTGAAACTTTGCTCGTAGTTAAACAAATATGTGTTGTAACATATTCGATTCTAAAATAGTCAAAACTAGTTTTAAATCATAACATTTTGTAATATAATATTTTCATACTTTTGAAAGAAAATGTATTTTTATTCTACGTCGTGATTTAAAATGGGATATAAATTAGTTGCGATTTAGAATTTATTCAATTTCGAGAAAGATATTTATGTATAAAATTATGTTTTCTGCCATTTTCAATAATAATTTGCGGGTTTAGGCTGTGGTAACTTTACTACACCTTAGCGTGCATAATAGAAAATAGAGCACTAAAACTTGAACAGCTTTATTTTGAGAAATGTCATGAAAGCTTATTGCTCAATTTATTCATTTAACAATCTGAGAGGGAGGCCTTAAAATCTGTTGGATAGGATTAATACATTAATTGAGCACTCACCCATCCACATTGTTTAACTATAATTCGAAAATGGGAAAGGCTCTTTTATTGATAAATAATGAAGGCATGTTTTCGTCAAAATTATTCATCTTGTTATCGCACAATATTAAAATACGTTGGTTATAGACACTACAATTGATAATGTTTATAGTTTTTACTGTACATTTTAAATATTACACTTACATGTTTAATGCAGACTTAAATGTGTAATTATTAGTATGTAGGTACTCATTTATGTTTACATCAGCATGGAAAACAATATACAAATTTGAATACGATAAAGAAAAAGGATTTCCTTAATATTTAACAATTAACCTAATTGAATTATATCAAAATCTGCTGACTACATATACACATATACACTAACATTTTAAAGAAATTTGCTTCTATTTAAGACACCAAGAAAGTCGTTAATATACACATTTAACGATATATTTAAAGATTTATTCATCTGCCATTAAATGCCGATGAAATACAGTTGTCTGGTTTGGAGTGTTTCCACTATCATAATACACAGATAGATAATTCATTATAGGCATGAATACTCGACTATTTATGTATCTAATATATAAGTATATATATTGTTATTCTAGCCTTAATTTAAAGAGAAGTTTATGATTTTCTAGAATTATCGATACAATATAATTGTCTTTCATTAATTGTTTTCTTGAGGGTATGTAATATGCATATACGTATACTAAATTCTCTTCGCTGGTATTATTTCAGTTTGTTGCAAATATTATGTTTTTTTAAATTTAAATTGATATTATTTAGTAATATTACATTATCTTATTTTAATATGAGATTACATATTTAAGATAACAGTTATAATGAAGATAATCTATTCTTAAAAATGTATCCTGTTTCAAAAACGTGTGAATATATAAAACATAATAATTTTAGTGCAATTAACATACATATGTGGAATATATTTTTATAAAACATAAACACTTACATATTTTTGAAAAATAGCATAATATATGTGTTTAAAGAATAACCAATATTTTTAAAGGTTGTAAAGTTTAAAAGCCATTCACTTTTTTCTTAAATAAATTGTTTCCAATTTGACTTTGGAAATTAACTAAAAACAATTAATTGTATAGATATATCAAATTTTCAAAGTATAGTTATACCTGTAATTAGAAAAATATAATATGTATTTTAATTCTGAATAATTACATGTACCTATATAAACTCTATATCAACGTATATTAATAAACTTTCAAACAATGTCCAAGCACAAATAATTTATAAGTAAGAGATAAGTTAAACATATTTCTGTGAGGATTTGTATCATTTTAATGATACCAATTAAAACATATTCTTCTAACTGGGACTGTTGATACTATCTTCAATTAGTGCATGATGGAATTAAAAATAAACGTGTCTTTTCAAACAGGATTTCCTTCATTATCTCAATAAAAAATCGTCTCATACATGCCTGGCTATTAAGAAGGCTAACTTCAAAAAGCATAGGGGGTGTGTATTCATATTTATAATGTGAAAATGCAAGTTTAATTATCCTTTTGAATATTTTTATGTTTTTTTCCATTATGCAACACAGTTTTAAAAATATGTTAACTTTGAAACTTTCTGCCTTCCTTGTTTGATATACTATAAATATTCCACATATAGTAAGTAATAGATAATGTTCAAAATTCATGAGTAGGTTAATAAATTCAAAAATATATCACATTTAAAAAAAACAATACAGACTAATTTTTGAAATTAAATATAATACAAATACTTGTTATTAAACAAATGTTCTAAGGTTACATTATTTTCCATTTACTTCGTTTACTGCATAATGTATTTGAATCTGACATATATATTTCATTCATTGTGTGATTTTAATTCTCGCTGGAAATCTATTAAAAAACGTATTTTAAAATCGATAATGTATTTTTGTGTTACGTAATATGCATGTTAAATGTATGTAATTACATTTTATTAAGTTAATCACTTGTTATAATCTTACGATCAATTAATGTACAGAATACTAACATTTTCAAGTATTTATTTATTGTATAATATTTTTAAATAACAAAGTTTTAGAAAATAATGACATATTTGTACAAAATGTATTTTGAAATAGAAGAAAATACAAAGAAAGCTAGTGGGAGCAACAGTTTTTCGAAGACTGTTTTTTCGACAGATGCAGCATAAAAATAGATAGTTAGTCAGAATTTACACATCCATGTGCTAGCACAGTAAGTTAAATTCAGTGTAGTAAAACCTTGGACTGGATGATCTAAGAGATATTTATAGACTATCCGGTATTTTATTATCATTTTATTCCATTCGAAAGCTAGAGATTTTAATTTTTCTAATATGTAAACAAAACCTGTATCAATTATATAATTTAAATTAGCTAATAATGTGGTTATTTCCTTTTGAAATCACGTGATTTCTCTGAACTCTATGATTGGATGTCTTTTTCCGTCTGGTCTTTACTCCGTTTATGAAGTTATATACATAATTTTGCTGTTTCTATGAGGTGCAGACAGTAAGAATGCAACATCGCATAAGAGATACTTGAATGCGTACACTCACTAAAGCCGTGCTTGAATTGAAATCAGATATTCTGCAACACGATAATCTGTTAGTGAGGATTATTATGTTGATATCTTAGACGATTTCGGTCACTCTGGTGCCCAGTACATCTTCATTTTTGGTATTGCATTGGTTCAAACTGTGTTTACTGTTAAGGTATGCCCAAGGATAATCTACATAGTTGCTCTGGCTCTCTCTCTTCTCGTTCTTTCTCTCTTGGAGGGATATTTATATATTGCCTATTCTGATGCGCCTTTATTCAGACACGATGATCTCGACGCCTTGGACTTTTGTGTTCTGATCAATCTGAGAAATAAATTCCTACATATTGATTTCGCCAATGGCAGTTCCTTTTTGATATGGATGTGGATACAATATAATAAAAATGCACAACTCGCAAAATATTAATTTATATTTTATTCCACAACCCGTAAAATAAAAAGCACAACATGAACAATTTCTCGAGAAAGGGGGTGATACAAAGTCGTTAACATTAGTCTGCACATCTCGTAAAATTACCTTAGGAAAGGGGTACAACTGAAAAAGACTGTGATTATATGATACAAAGGTGGTTTTTTATATTTTCTCTGAACAATAACCACCACAGAAGACAGACTAAATTACAAGAATACGTTAATAAATGTCCCATGTAATCATCTCATTTTTACGTCATACGTCATACACACCAAAAATATAACATATTTGTCTACTAAAGAAAGTTTTGGTATAAGTACACCTTTTCTGAGCCTCCAGTTTTTCTAAGAACAAGTTGTCATGATACAAGCACATTGCGCCACGTATACATATGTATATATTTGTGTAATGGAATTGTACACATTGATGGAAATTATATGAACAAATATATTAAACTATATCCGTATCTCATCGATAAAATAAAACGGTATTATATTTATTATAAGTAATTAAGTGGAAAAAATGACGTTTTTTAGTTGACAAAAAATTTAAATAATACCAATAAAGTAATAATTATAAAGTATAGCTGGTTTTTCATGCACGATTAATTATTGGAATACCAAGTAGTATTCTTCATTTTAAAAATAAAAAATAGCATATTACATACTTCAACGTCCACTTGAGAAGCATCTGATTGGCAATTTATAGATGCCATAATTATATGAATAATAATGTATACCATTATTTAATATTGACCGGATTTTCTGGAGAGTATGAAGCAATAAAGAGTCCAACATAAAGGTGAAGTTGGAAAAATAAATTCTAAAAATAACCATATTCTGCTATAGGTGGAGAATACTGACTTTGAAATCAGACTCTTGAATATAAGATTAGAATACGGATGTATTATCTTCTCATATATCTTTGCTCATTGCCTTTATTACAGGGACTAACATTAAAAACGCAGTAAAATTGTGAAATGAAAATAGAAAGATTCATTGACATCACCCCTTAAAGTATGAAACTTATTTATGAGAAAAGATAGTTTCAACTTTTGTAATTTTTATTATAATTTATTATTTACTGTCGTCAATAGTTGACAGCACAATGCCTCATATTTAATAGTTAAAACATATATGGACATATACGATTATTTACTGTGCGTGGTTGACACATTTTAGTCATTAAGTGTGTTTTATGAGTCAATAATGTAGAAATTGTTCAACCTTTGCTATCTTACAATAGCCCTATCCTAACTGACTTTTTGTATATATCGTGCTCAAACAGTTGTGACTTGCGTCCAACACATACCTAAATGGGACAGCGTTCTGTGCAGAGCTACATCACACACCAGGCTGTCCAAAAAAGTTGTGACTTGCGTCCAACACATACCTAAATGGGACAGGGTTCTGTGCAGAGCTACATCACATGTGCAACAGCACACACAAGGCTGTTCCAACGTTATTTTCAGATTGGTGTGTACTGCTCTTAAAAATGTTTCAGTTACAGATTCGCGTCTTCATTATACATATACGTTACTAAAACAAGTAAACAATAAAGGCCTTATGTCACGAAATAAACTTGAAAGATACTTTATATCATATGATGTAATGTAGAAAACTAATAGCTGTGTCGAGCGTTACCAATCCGACTTGGAACAAACAAGACAGTAACGATTAATTTCCAATAACTGTTACGTCCCGTACACAATTCAATTATCGATTGACTTGATGGCGCTTGACTTGACAGATATTAAACTATTTAAATATTTTCGGTCAAGCTAACGCTAAATTCTTATTGATTGATTAAGTAGTGTGATTCAGTAACATATGATCAATTCTTCTTTGCTACTTCTTCAGTTTAAACATCATGAAAAATAATAATACAAAATCAAGATACACCATTGTTTTGATAATTTGTTGAACTGAACATTGATAAGTTCATCCAGCCGACTTGAACGTGTTTTACGAGACATTTAAAACGATAATGAACCAGTCACTAGACAAATAATTATAAATATACACTGTCATATACTTATACATCAGAAAAAGAACTCAAGAAATTGGATTTCATTATGAAAATCTACAACAAATAGTAGAGGTAATTTACAGGATGTAAGAAACAGTCTATTATACAAATTTTCCACTTGATATAGGACAGAATACTTGGAAATTCAAAGCGACATCTGCGAATATTTTTTTGCAAAAAACAGAAGTACTTCACGAAACCTGATTTATTGATTAAAACAACTATTTTAACAACACGTATATCATAATATACATATTATATTTATACTAAAAAATAAAAGTACTTGTAAATCAGTTTTTCTACTTGTATTACATATTTTTTGGTTGACGTAACAATCACTTATAAGTATTTCTTTGACATTATTTACTCAATTATAATGTAATCAATACTGTTTGCTTAACCTCTGCAAATTTATGAAAAATAAATAAATATTTCAAATATTACGATCAAAGATTATTAACCCTTCATTCTTGGAGTGGGGCATATATTTTATACTACGCTTAACCATTACCTATACTCTATAGAATGTTAACATAGTCGAAATTCTATTTGTAATATCTTCTTTAGTTAGATTGAAGCTTTTTAGTCAGTGATTAAAAATTCAGGGAAACACACACGTTTCAATTTAAGAGTAAATCTGAATATAAATTTGTTAAATAGTATATTGAAATAAATTCCACTTCTAAATTATTATCCATTATGAATTCAATATGTTTACAAACATTTGATAAATATTTTGTACAATACAAATAAACGAAGAAGATACAAATATTCATAGTGAAATATATTCTCGATTAGTTTCATGCTTTACGGACATCATCAAGATTTATACAATATATAATGCATTAATACCGCAGATATGATATTACTTCAGTCACAATACTGAGCAATAAGTTCATACATAATAATAAAAAGGCTGAGAGTAGTATCAAACAATTAAATTACAATTAATCCGAGAAAAAAAGAGAAAAAGAGAGATTACAAAATTTGATTAATAAACAAGCCTGATTGCTTAAGAGAATTATTAAGAATGGGTTGGTTATATTTAATATACAATGATTCTTCTATATAATGAAAGCTCAAGAAAATAATTGGCAGTGTCTAGAATAGAACAGCTGTTCTTAATAAATCAGGAACAGAGCGAAAGTCGGTGAGAAGTAATAGCTCAATTTTTCGTCGATGAGTCACGTTTCGAAATTTCAGTGCCTATTCCACTGCCTAATTTTATAGAACAGGTAAATTATATAGTAAATAACACTAGATGTTAAAACAAGAGTAACACGATCTTTAAACGAGACATACTGAGCTATATAAAATGATTTAAAAGCTTGTTTAAACAGAAAAATTTTGACTATTTTATAAGCGTTTTATTTTATGTTGGAAATGGACTGAGTGGCGACAGAAAAAAGCAAAGACTATAACTCTAGAATTATCAGACTGGTTTAAAATCGAAGGAGGAAGCTTTTACTATTTATGAACGAGTTAACACTTGACGAAAATAAATTAGGAGAAAAAGTGTTACGAAGTGCAAGAATCTCCAATATCAGAAGAAAGAATTATTTGTAGGGTGGCGAAAAACCAACAAAAGAAAAAACATACAGAAATTGTGGGTCTCTAGTCGAGTATAGTCTCCAAAGAAGTGCTTCCTCAACCAGGCACAGCGATCACAGTTTCTCCACTAAGATGAAAGGTGTGGATCTCTAGTCGAGTACAGTCTCCAAAGAAGTGCTTCCTCAACCAGGCACAGCGATCACAGTTTCTCCAATAAGATGAAAGGTGTGGATCTCTAGTCGAGTACAGTCTCCAAAGAAGTGCTTCCTCAACCAGGCACAGCGATCACAG
>JAYRBW010141845.1:0-15036 GCA_036023295.1 Invenusta paracnida | reverse complement strand
ATTTTGGCGCGAAATTTAAAAAGTACTTTACTCGAGTGGGGGGGTCTTTGTTCTCGAAATGCGTGGGCGGAGGGGGGGGGTCTTTGTTCTCGTGTCACTCCTCCCTACTACTCCGATTCTTTTGATCTTGATTCAAAATATGAGGCACCCTTATCATTTTCAGTTTGACATGCAAAATGTTGTGAACACTTCCAATAGAGATGCGTAACTGCTCACTTAGATATTCAAGTGTGACACGTTCATCAGCAGACAAAATTTCACGAATTGCTTCCACATTTTCTTCATTTGTGGCACTGTACAGGATCCCTTGCAGAATCTCTGAGAGACTCACGACCTTGACGGAATTCAGAATACCATTCGTACACAGTCGTACGAAAAGGAGCACTATCTGGGAAGGCTGTTGACACGGTTTAAGCTCTTTGAAGCCCTTAAACCAGACTTATAATCATAATAATCATGTATATATCATTGCACGACAATGTTCACGCTTCATTCTATTTTTCAAACTGACTGATTTTTCTAACTGCTTCGATGTTATAAACTATGCATGTAATCAATGGATTTTGAATCGTAAATTAGAATTAGAATTAGAATTTGGATTTGGATTTGGATTTATATGCACCTACATCAATCTCAATGCTTAATAACAACAGCAACATCCTTAGAGAGTCCAATTACCAAAAAATTATATTTTAACAATTTGTTTTGTTTTGTTTTTGCCGTCCACTTTTTGAAACCCCCTCGTATATGTGAAGTAAAAACCACTTGCAAATTTTTGAAGTAATTAAAATTAATTTATTTGAAAAATTGAAAAATATATTATTATTATACATATTATTTATATACTATGCTTTGCAATAAAGATGACACAAAATATGTAAGTAACATTACAGCCCTCTCCACCCGGTTTGAATAGAGTTAGAACCAGTAAGAATAGTACATCAACCCACGGTCATTTGGATACTCATGAGTCTAACCGAGTATGTAGTTTCATCTACGCAAAAAAATGTGGCATTAAGCTTTCGCATCGGAAAATCTACCGTTAATTCCATATTTCTAACATTATAAATTCTCCTTAAATCTTACTCTCAGCTTGAACCATAATAATATTTAAAATAGATTAATAATAATAGAATATGCACACGTTTTATAAATGCCACCACTTTAAATCAATAAACTGATCATTATATAATATCATATTATAACTGTAGCCAATAGGCTGATCTTTGGATATAAATTATGCCTCTACCTAGCTTATAGAAGTTAGTATATAATGTCTATGCGCCGCTAATATTAAATAAATGTACATTAATCCGCACAACTAACAAAGAAAAACTCAGGAATTATTCCTAAAGCCAAAATAACGTCCGTAGAGTTCTGCAGTTTTATCATTGCGGTTATTCGAACAGCCCTGATAAAAACGCAGTGTCAGTTTAAACCAGCCTTAACTACATATTGTCCCACAAGTGCGCAAAATTTAATTTATTTTTATTTTTTAGGTATAAATTACAAATGTTATCAGTATATGTACAAGACCGAATTTTATTGATTCGATATTCTTAGAGATGTATAGAGAGCAAGCAAACCATCCAAATTCAGTGTCCAAAATTTCATAGGAATTCATGTTTCAGTGGAAAAAATAATCTTCATATCTATACATTTAAAACATCGTCTTGCGCGAAAGGTGTTTGATAATACGCACAACATTGTTATTTCAGACTTCAAAATCGCTTGCAAGTTTTAATTAGGAAATTTTTGTGAGATTCGGTGTACTTTTCTATTATACTGAAGTTAAAGTAGTACAATTAATATATATATATATGTAAATTACGTGACATAATTTTTGCGCAAATATAGTTAACCCTTGGTGTTTTGAATGACGTGGGACAACTTTAAAACTCGTAATTTTCGTGCGCTAGTGTTTTTTATTTATTTAACAAATCTTTACGGGTAATATATTATTTTAAATTAGAAAAATAAATAAATCTATTAATTATAAAATTTTACAAAATCCTGTAAACTATTTTTATGCTACTGAAATTTAAGACAGGCAGTACATCTGTCAATTATGAATAATTGTTATGTGATTGTGTTTTGCCTCTGATTAATTTAAACTAATTAAAAGTAGTTGACAAATAATTAGTCATATTTCACTTTAAAATATGAGTGAATTTTAAATACCGTCATCTCACAGAATTTATTGTTTTTAATTAAGGAATTTTTATAGCATATGTTTGTGTATTATTTCATTTAAATTTTTTGTTTAAATGTTGCTGCCTTACTTTGTTATTTCCACGTATTTTAAAATTTTATTTACGCGTGCAAATGTTTACAATATTATAAGACGAAGTAACACAAGCATATACATTTTTGCGTCATGAGTTAAATTAAGCTCTGGTAGTCAGAAGGGTGAGACGAGGCAGTGGGATATGTGGGGATTTGGGCCGAGGTGATGTATGACACTTTCCCTATCTAATATAATATAGATATTTGTGTAGGTATATTTATTTTTCCTTCTATAAGATATACAATTTTGTTCGATATAACTATTTTCATATTTTCAATGTTAATTTTTAACAAGATAATAATCTAATACATATTATATTTATGAATAATAAATGTATTATGTTAATATTTGTTTTTAGAGTAATTTATTAAAAATTATATTAGAGAGAACATACAACTAATCAAAGCGTATTTTATTATAGTGTTACTTTCAATATGTTTTGTTTTTTAGACTGGGACCTCTAGTCCAGCCTCTAAAAAATGCGCTGGCTATCCAAATCTTCAACCAAAAAGTGAAGTAACTCTCGGGTGTAATTCCCTTGCCCTATTTATTCGAATGGAGCTCGTAGGAAATGCAATCTTGACTTTGTGTGAATTGCAAGTTTTTGCAGATAGTAAGTGTGCTGTACACGATTTTAAAATTTTAATTGTAGCCGTCTAATTTGAATGGCATCATTTTTTTCTTGTTGTTAAAGTAATTCGTTAAATGAATAACAGATACATGCGTGTGTTAAATAATTCGTGTATATTAACTTTGTACCTAACTTGTTTATAAATACAAACTAGTTACGGCAAATTACGATTCGGGAAATTATCTAGATTTAACAAAATGTATCATTTTTACAGAAATATGATAAATTTTACATTAAAATATTTGCAATCGGAAGTGCTTTTAAAATTTGAATAATATTAATATTAATCTTAGTTTTTATAATTTTTATAATCAATTAAAATATAAATCATTACAGCGCCAATCAGTTTCAGCATATTTTTATAATTATTCATTATTACATTATTAGTAATTGTTTTATTCTAAATTAAATCTGTCATCTATGCAATAAAAAATAAGATTAAAATAATTAATAATGATGTAATAATGATAATTATATAAATATGCATTATTTTCATATATGGGCGTTGGAAGTGGCCGGGGCTGTATACCTACCGTTTCCCTCTAAAGGGTTCTTTTTAGAAAAAAGTGAACATTTCAAATGTATGCAGGGATACCATCCATACTAAGTATTGAATAATCATTTATAAGTGACAGCAAAAGTAAAATGCATTATTTAAGTATAATACACAATAGAGCATCTAATAGAAATATAAGCATAGTTAAATATAAATGATGATGCAACATATTTATCTCAAATCCTTAACCTTCAGTCGTTTGATATTTTCAAGCATAAATATAATATTATACATATTGCCAAAATGTTTAAAACACGTATTATCTTTTGAAAAATAGCCTATCCGTAGCATAGCTAAGGTAAAATAAGTTAATACTGACTTTGCAATATCTATATCAAATTATCTATAGTTTTCTACGAAATTAAATAACTTTATCATATTGCTCGCATATTTATTATAATTTCATTTTTTGGACGAAAAATATCTCCTTTTAAATCATGTTTAATCGTTATTTAAAAATGGTATTTTGAATATAGTTGGCAAATGCTTTCTTCTATAAATGCTTTACTGTTGTCGAAATACATTATTCTTCACAAAGAACGTGAATAACATACATATATATGAAATAATTATACTTACAAGCGTAAGAGTAAAAATTATTATATAAATTATTAGTCCATGCTTATAATTACGAGTATATTGAAAATAATATTTTAATAATAATCGTTATATATAGAAATCAAGTTTTAAAAATCATTGAATTTCAATAAAGTACAATATGTTTATTTGTATAACAAAAATATCACACAAATTTAAATATTTAATAAATTGGTCAATTAATAAATTGATTAAACAGTGTAAATTTTGGCTAAACGTTACATATAAACTATAAATTATGAATACCTTTTTTGTATGAAATTACACAGCAATCACCAAGAAACGATTTCTTAGTGTTTTCTACTCAATATATTTTATTTTATTTTAGTTGTGTTACTAATTGATCACATCGGTAACATTATATATATTATGGTGGTGTATTTCAGAATGTGACCATAAATGCCTTCCAAACGCCATCTGCAAATATGGAAAATGTCAGTGCCAAGGAAATTTTAATGGCGACGGATACAGCTTCTGTACTGATTGCAGAACATGTCCTGATAATTCCATTTGCAGTGACAAACATAAACAATGTGACAAAAGTAAGCCTTCGAAAACTGAGTAGTAAGAGAAGGTGTGCTTCACGCCAAGCTTGGGATAATATTTGAATTGACTCCCGAGGCTGTTTGCACACCGAAATAAACTTGGGCATGGGTTAAAATTATAAATATAATATAAAAAATTAGGAAAGAAAGATTGAACTTGCATCAGTGGTTTCGATTTTGATTAATTAGTATTGATGTTATGTGCACAGATTGTGCCGCTTTCACTTACAAAATATATGATTTCCATCAAATTTGATTTTAATATTTTGTTATTAATCCGATCGATTTGAATCAATGAAATATTGTTATTAATATTATTAATCACAAGTAAAATAAACAGTTCTATAAAAATCAAAAGCACCAAATTCATTGTGACCAAGTTTAAACTTTTGTCAATTTTCCCACAACATTTTCTAAACTTAAAGCAAACGGTACAATGCGCTGAAGTAGGTACCTAATATATGGATATTATTACGAATATAATTCTAAAAATTTTCTTCAAAATAAAAAGTACAAAAAATACATCTATCAAAGAGATCTTATAAAATAAAAATTACACTTAGAAACATATTATATATCTAATAATTGTACTATTATAATAATATGTAGAAAAAGACAGTTCTTTTGCCTTACATCAATATAATTTAGTAAGGTAAATTTATAAAAGTATATATAAATAATACATTGATCGTATCTAATTATGCTATTTATAATAAAAATTAAATACAATAATCAGTCAAATAAATTTTAATTACCAAACTTGTATATGTTGAAGAAATGAAAGTTTAAAATTTTCTATCTTTTTAATGTTGTAATAATACCTTTTTTGAATACATTACAGTGTAAAACATGGCCCTAAAACTAGAGTCTGGCCCTTTCCTAGAGAGTTCTCAACGGTATTCTTACAGCAATACGCAGGCAATTAAAAATAAATTTTAATTACTAATACAGTTTTCCCCATATATAATAAGATATAGAGAAAGTTTTATTAATAAATGAATAAAATGTTATGATATATTTTATTAACCTTTATATAATAAATTATACCTAAGCCAGGGCTGCTGAATTAATGTTTTATTATTTGAAATTCAACTTTTTAGTACGGAGAATACATCGCTAGTAAATTAAAGTATATGGAGGCAATAAACAGAGAGATAGTACTGATAACCAACAAAGAAACAACGACGTACAGTCAAAATGCTGCTCATAAAAGACGAAAAAACTCACTAAAAATGTACACGAGGAACGAAAGAGGCAAAACCCGTAAAAGGTTAAGCATCAGAAGTTAAGAAACATTCCATAAAAGCTGGCTAGCAGAGATGTTAAAATGCTATATCAAAACTATTTTTCTGCGGGATGAAATCGCAGGTTAACTTTCTCGAATCAATATTACTTTTTCCCTCGTAATTCATTTATTTTGAAGTCAGCATTGCGTATAAGCCAATGTTGAATAAATTGTATCTAAATAATAGAGAAGAAATAATAATTGTTATTTAAAAAGATTTTTACGAAAGACTTTTTATTTGCCTACGCATTTGCCGCATGGAAAATCTTACGCAAGCTGTGTCTAAAATTTGAATCGAACGGTTTGTGCAGACGGTACAAACAGTAGATGCACAGTTTGTCATTTTAGTTCATAGACGCAATAGCTGGTACCTATAATATTTTAGGATTGCTAATCTTGTAGTTCGGTAGGATGTATGGGATCTGAGTTGAGATGTGTGAATGGTGTGAGTAGGATTATAGGTCTAATAGTTTTAAAATATATAATCTTATTGCTTAAAGTTTCAAAAGGATAGTGTTGTGATCATTACTTTCAGCAACCTATTTGTACAATCTTCTTTGTTTGTGAGATGTACCCTGTCCACTTTTGGTGCATATTATGAAGACATTTAATCAGCAGGTTCGGTTTATATTAAACATTTTATTTCACTATGTTGACCCGAGATATCCATATGTCTCTCTACGTTCCATGTTTATTGGGAAAACTACATTTGTCATTCTTTTTTGGAATGAAGTGTACATATCCATATCCATATACGTACATATAAATATAAATAGTGACGTTATTTTTTATCGGACCAGAAATTTTTATTGTATTTTGTCTTCATTCAGTTTGAAACAAGAAACTTTTACTGAATGTTGTCTTGTCATATCTGCTTAAATCCATCATCATCTATATTTAACTCATTGTTTGCTGTCAATCATACTCAAGTTTATTTACCGTCTCATTTTACTGTCACTTTTTTTTAATTCTGTTAATTCAAATTAATTTAATTTAATTACTTTAAATGCTTTAATTCACTCTAACTATTTAGTTTTGGACAGTATATACATATAATCTCCACTATTAATATGTAGATACACAGCCAGTTATACATATAGTGTTTTGTTTAAACTTCTCTTTTTTTACAACAGTGGGGGAACTTCTGTCTTTAAAAAAAAACTCTTGGATGGTTAACGTATACAAAAAGCACCACGCCAGCTTAGCTGTTAATGGCATACTTGACAATAGAATGTTTAGTCCTCCTGGATGCGCCTATTCTTACGAAGCCAGGCATGCTTGGTGGATGGTGAACCTGGATAGTTCTACTTACATCCGTTATGTCAGAATTCATAACAGGGGGGATTGCTGTGGAGAGGAATTACAAGACTTCATTATTCTTGTAAGTTAAGTTGACTCGTCATTTTCATCTCTTGGATTCGGACACTTTACTTGAACTCATTATTTTTCGAAATTGAATCAGCATACAGAAGAAAATTACTCAATTTGCTTACATTTCTGGGCATCATTTGAAAAAATGTGGCTAATTTAAATTTAATAATATTATCATTATTAAATAAAATTGGGAAAAGTCATCATCAGCTTTAATGTATTAATTGCCGATTATTTTGCGGTTGTAAGGCTATACCAATTAAAAAAGACTATAAGCTGGACAAATATAAGTGTATGAACTTAAATGAATGCTAGCGCTATATATAAAGAATTAGAAAGAAAGGCTATAAATGTTTCAATATAAGAAATATTGACGATCGACATTACAAAGCACTATACTAAGTATCCTACGATAAATCCTTATTAAATTCTTGTCGATTGAGGGGATTTGTGCATATATACACCATGCCTTGTAGTTTTCATTTGATGAAAAAAAAGTTGTTATATTCAAATTTACTGCATTGAGAGCTTTATTTACATTTTTTATAATAAAATATTAAATTTATACTAATAAAATCATTTAAATAAGTAGGTAGATATTTTTTGTTGCTAAAAATACTGGTGTTGAGTCTCGTGTTTAAACTTGTTGTTGAAAATGTAACTATGTACGTAAAAGATTCCCCACATTTGAAAACAGAGATTATTACATAAATAAATCGGTCATCGCTGTAATGTCGCTTCACTCTTAAATATCGCTCGTCTTTCGTATGATGCTGGTTAATCCAAGAAAATATTTACATCATCCCCTATATAATAAAAGAAATGCATGCCCAGAAGACTGCTATAGTTGCTTGTAAACAGACAAATATAAAAAATATGTTTGTAAAAGTATATAATTTACAGAATTACATGTACTCTTTGCCAACAAGCCAACATATAGAAACTTTCATATAAATATATTAAAAAAATCGAGGCTTTCAGAATGACGTTTTAGTGACGTTTTTAACTAAACATTCCGATACAAACTCCGAAACCATCTGACCTAATCAATAATCTACTCCAACCTGTACGACAATATACAGAATCGTGAAGACCGTGCTAAGAAAGCCGAAAAAGCTGGAGAAGTGAAAGGAAAGGCTGGTACAGGAAAATTTGTAAAACAAAGAGAACGGAGTCAACGAATGATCTACATCACGATGTGGCAGTGGGCGTTCACCAGGTCCGTACTGGTAACACACTGTTATCCGAACAATACTTCCATCGTATTGGGAAGAAAGTTAGAGAAGAGGGTGATACCATTGACCATCTATGGTATGATGGTCCAGGCTATGGCCCGAAGGCTGAGATGCTTGGGAGCAGATAATACTCCGTACGAATAACAACAAAAACAATAATATAAACGTAAGATTGTATTCTATATCAGCAGAGTAATATAACTGATATAGATGCCTTTACGTAATATAGTTATTAGCATAAATCTTCATAGGTAATACCTTGTTAATTTAGTAAGAAAATGCAACTATGTAAAGTTTTATTACGTTATCGTTCAGATATATTTTTACAAATTTTGCTTCATAATACTAAATTATCAATCGTATTTATGATATTATTTTCGTATACTTATTTGTAACCAAATTTTGTTTCATTTAATTGTAATTATTATGAATGGTTTTTTGTTGACACTTATACTGCATATTTGTATGTATATTTCTACTTAATGTATTGATTTTGATAAATGATATACTATTTACATTAAGGTATGAACGGATATTAACAGATAATATTAGAATCTTGGAAAGTTAACTTGCAGAAACTATAAATATTAGACATTTTCATAATTCATTTCAATGCATTTTTATATATAACATTTTTTTATTATGTATCTTATGAATTTTTAGAAATCTTCATATAAATTATTCCAGATAAAAAATCCCACTAAATGTGGGATAAATCTTTCAAAACAGCTTCAATAAAGAATTCCAAAGTAGATTCCAGTGTAGGTAAATTATTTAGATGCCATGAATATATTTTACAATTGTCTATTACAATTCGTGGTCATTTGATCGAATGTCCGATTTATATTTTGAGTAATCTCGTTGAAAACTCTATGATTTATAATTAAAGGTGAATGAAAATAACTTCAAATCTATAGAACCTTTTTTTTTTAAACAACGATCACTGACAATTTATGCTCCTGTTTATATCTAACACGTCCAGCAGGGGGTTAAACATGCATATTTAAAATTCATATAATATTGTCTGCAAATCACTTCAAACTCGCTTCAAATCGCTACATGTGGTTGCAGCTTGAGACTATATTCTACATTGAGCGTAACAATTACAATCTTCAAATCTATTCTTATGGTGACCAAATTCAACGCTTGTTTGAAACCGATATATTAAAAATTGACCGAAATCCGGAAACAGATTTGTACCCATCCTTATCGAAGAATAATATATCCAAAAGAAAATTAAGTACTTTATCTAATCAGTGTATTGTTGTAACAAATCTGTCCGTATAGTCTAATAAAAGTTGTATCCGTTCATATATTAAAATAAAGTTGTTTCTTCTAAAAATCATGATTGTCTAATGATAAAAAACTAAACTGCATATTATTACGTTAGTTATGGAAAAACAATAGACTAAACAGTACTTTTACTTGTATGTAATTATAAATAAAAAACGTAAACCCATTATCGAATATATTATGATTATATGTATTAATATACAATTAGTTGTGATATTTTTATTAGGCTGGCCGTCACAATCCGCCCAAAATTCAATGCGCTGATTTCCCCGGAATTGGCAAACTTGGTGAAGTCATCACTCTTGAGTGTTTTAGTCCACATGCACAATATATTCAGTTCAAACTTAAAGGAACTGGATTTGTATCTTTTTGTGAATTAAGTGTTTATGGACTTAGATGTAAGTATGCAAAAGACATGACTATTTAAATATTTTGAATTGTATGCAATTACAATATTTTAAAATGTATATTATCATAAAATATATTTGATTTAATGGAAGTGCTCAATAATTAATCGATATTAATTTTTGGCCGTTGCCTATAATGTTTTATATATATAATGTAATCTTGTGAGTTGGGTTAGTTGAGTTTTGAATGTTTAACCTGCCATCGCCGAAAGCGTGTTAAAATGACCTCAGGAACTATGATTAGTTAGACTTCAAAGATATAGTGTTTACTCTGCCAATCATTTTATCATGTTTAAAAAGAAATATATTGGCGTAAAATAGGAAATAATCTATTTCAAAACGTATTGGTAGGTATTTGGTGGTTGCAATTTTAAAAATTATTATTATTAATTTACAATATTTTGTATTAATGTCTCATTAAAGGCTAATTTGGCTTGTTCTCAAGTGCATTATGTATATTTTATCCACATGCAGAGTCACTAAATAAGTTTCAGCTCTATATAGCAATTAAAAATGTTATTTCATGTGTGCAAACTATACCTTGTAATATTCTCTATTCAAATATTATTTTCTTCTAACAACGAAGAATGAAGAAGAATTTTTTATTAAATTCTTTTGAATGCTCGTTCTAAGTGAAATATTTTCATTTGCAGCATAAAATATTTTAAAACATTTAAAATATTGTCGAAATATTTTGTGCTGTAAAATTTGACCACTTTCTAGTAAGAACGTCATAATAATGCTTCCAGCAATCACGAATTAATGATCATATCACATGTCATTAAATGGAATGAATGAAATAAATACATTTATATTAAAATACCCAACTAAATTTTTAATACATTTAACAAAGACTTAGCAAAGATATGTGTTAATGAAGCTCTATAATGAGCCACACGCGTGCGACCTTGTAAGTATTTGGTAATTGGCAAAATTATGAAATTATGAATATATTTTAAATTTAGATTAGCATTAAACTTGTTACATCTATCAATAGTATCAGTCTTTGGTACCATAACAAACATGACGTCGACATCTAGAGAATGTTGAAACATTGTTTTTTATTTATCTAACACGTAACTTTCAGTTCCAACTTGTTAATAAATAAGTATTAGTGATACGCCGACATTGACTCATCTCTCATCAACTATTAGCCGAGCAAATACAAATAAACGTACAGATTGAACAAGTGCGTGCAAAAGTGATAGTGCATTTAGATTACAACACAATCAATGTAGGCATGACGACGGTGCAAAGCGAGGAATTATAGAGAATCATTAAATGGAATTTACACCAAGTTACTAATAACACGGTGTCGCCAGATACATAATACCAATATTTAAGCTTGGAACGAATCACTAGTTGAGATATTAATTGCTCTGTTCCACAGAAGTAAGCAATTGTCCCAATAGTTAAACGGCTTTGTCAGAAAAGTACGGGTTCTCACCTTCATGGGAAAATTGTTGACTTTTTGACGAAAAAGCTGTTTGCTCGGTTTCGAACGGCCTTGGAAAGGCCTCATATTGTAACAAATGATTTATTATACCTAATATAAGTTGACGATGATTTTATCTTTTAAATTAAGATAATACCTTTGTCTATGAGACAACATAATCAACATAATCATCATTTTTATTTAATTGTTTTCTGGAAAATAACAAAAATGCTACTTTACGAGACTAGTGATGAAAAGAAGTTTTTTTTTGTTTACTCTTGAAAACTTTTCTTTGTCACAGTGGGACATTTGGTATCGGAAAGGAAGCCTTCGACTCAGATCAATATACATTTAGGCAGAAACGCGCCCAATGCAGTAGACGGAGATACTACGAATACTTACCTTGACACCTGTTCCTTTACCTTGCACAGTAAAAAACCATGGTGGCAGGTGGATCTCGAAAAATCTACTGATGTCAGCTATGTCCAAATCTACAATCGAGGAGACTGTTGTGGCGAGAGACTCAAGAATTTTTTTATCTTAGTAAGTTTCGATTTGTCTATCAATATTGTCATTTGATAAACTACTAATTTTAGGGAACAATTTTTTCTAAGGGGTCAAAGTACCTTTGAGATATATCCTTATTAAATAATTAGGTATATTATGTGGTCTATCAACTCTTTTTTAGTTAATCAGTTATACTTTGGAAATGAGATACACATAAAAGAATGTCTCAATGATTGAAAAATAATTTAAAATATATAATTGTTGGATATGAAATTAATATTTTAATTAATATAATATAATTAACTTCAATTTTGGTAATATATAGATTCAAAGGAAACAATATTAATAAAAATAATTTGATAATATAGCTTGATAATCAGTTAAGAGTCGGTGATGTAGCTGTGTATAACGAAAGAGACAGCACTGTTGCAATCTTTCAATTTTGATATGATGATTATTATGAAGTGTATAAATATGAAATATATATTTCATTATAGGGTACCTATTGCAATAGACTCAAAGTACCTACATTATTTAGTAAGCAAAGAATAATGGAAATGTAAACTATGTGTACTGTGAATAATATGTTGTATTAGTAATTGATAATTAATATAGTAATTATATGTAGTCACTGAAAATATTTAGAAATATATACACTACAATACTTCTATTCAAATAGATAATATGTATATAGTAGCTTTTATAAGGACAATAAAGGACACTGAGGGGGATAAACCTTAAGGGTTCTTCCAATGCTATAGAATGTAGTATTGATGTCAAACAGTTTAAAAAAAGATAGTATAAGTCCTACAGATTTATCAAAATCTAAAATGTGGTATCTTTAGCAACCATATATTTTTAATTTAATTTAATTTACATCTTTTACTATAAGATTATTTTACTTTCAAGTATTGTAAATGAGTTACACATTTTAATTTGTATCACACTTCAAACCCATAATTGAAAACATTTGGACCTTTCGTAAACAATGTTTAAAGATCAGTATTCGATTAGAAAGCCAGATTTAACAACAAACTTTCTTATAATTTGTCTCGGACATTCAGATTTACAGAAAATATACCAAAATTTGATGACATTTTTACAATAGTTGTCACAGTTATCGTTACAAAGTGTGCTCAAACAAAATGTATATTTTTTTTGTGAATCCCTCCCTTTTTTAATACACGTTCATTAAAATTACAAACAATGTTATTGTAAATATTTTGTACTTTTATAAACAGGTATATTAAAAATCGTAATTCATATATTTTGCTTAAATATAATTGAACGCATAAAAATGTTATGTGGGTACTGTATTGTGCCTCACCAACAAACTCTTGTATAAGTATATATTCAAATTTATGTTTACATTTCAATTAAATAATATAAAACGACAATTTTTGTGACAAAATTTTAATTAAAGTAAAGATTTATTAAAATCTCTATATAAATATGTACGTAGGTATAATAATAGTTATTATATTGAGGGATTGTAGTTTTGGTTGTATATTGTAAATTACGTAAAAGTTTGTGTTTGATGAATGTGGTGGATTATTGAGACAGATTATATGCTATTCGATAAAATTGAAAAAATTTCTCCATTTTATAATTTGTGATTCATATTATATACTTACATGATCAATATTTTTCCAATAGGTAGACCAGACTAACCCACCCAAGAAAGAATGTATCAAATATAAAGCAGTTGTCGTGACTGGTCAAATTATTATGCTAGATTGTAAAAAAATTGCCGGCCGGTATGTCCGCGTGCAACTCGAAGGTGATGGTATCCTGACGCTGTGCGAAGTTAAGGTTTTCACTTAAAAAGAAGGTTATGTAAGTGACTGGTTTTTAGGACATATAAAGAATACAAATATTCTTTTGGTCAAGTTTTACATATTTCAAATTTAAAGAACTACATTTATAATAAGAAATATAAGTTACTGTTTATTTAAAAATATGTATCATATATTTTAATCAATCAAATCTTTAGATAATATTTATATATAGATGTAGCACAACTTAAGTATGCATAAAACTTACTTTTAAAACAAAATATATTATTTGCGAGTTTCAGCCACCATATATATCGCCGTCAAAATATATACCTATACGAATTTTAAAAGTAGATATGTGCTTTGTAGGTATAGGTATTTGAATTCTACATTATACCTACAGATTTTCTCAGTTTATCGTAAATAAATATAAAGCGAAGATTTTCATATCAAATAATGGCCAATCAACATGGCCAATTCCATTTATATTGCTAATTTATATATGGTTTATTTATGGTCAAGTCAAGGACAGGAATATCAGCGATTAGATTGAGCGATGCTAGCAGCATTATTTTTATCAACATTTCATTGATAAAATAATAACGCAATATTGTTATCTACGATATTATATGAACTCATTTCAATTAACTTACAAAATAACAAAATAACACAAAAAAATGTAAAAATAGATAGTAGGTATTATAGGTGTTTTCCATTCTAAAAATAACTGGCTCTTGAAAACCAAGTGCAACTAATTAAGTTGTATTAATAAGTGAAACGGATGAGAGTTAAATGACAGTTGTGTAAGTGCTAATATAATCACAATCGATCACATAGCTAAATTCGGATATATCGCCACTTTTTCCAATGTCCCTTAAAGTGGCGGTATGGGCGAATTCTACTGTATTTCACAAAATGGAATAATTAATACATTTGTCATATTAAAATAAAGTCGCAATACATTATGGCATAGATAATAATGCATTCATTACTAAAAAGTTACTAATCCTTACCTTAAAGCCAACTAGCAGTTACATTTTTCCTCTTGGACAAGCCATATACATACCCAGGGACCTCGGAAGCTCAATAAGAGTGGGGGGGGGGGGGGGGGG
>JAYRBW010141834.1:0-15036 GCA_036023295.1 Invenusta paracnida | reverse complement strand
GGATAGACGGCATCAAACGAATGACAGAGATGAGCGTCCAACAGCTCAACGAGGTGACGCTGGATCGGACCCGTTGGGTAGGAGTCATATCAGAGGCCACGAGACGACGTCAGCCACCGTGATCGACTCCACACACATCTATAGCTAATATAACATACGTATATAATGCTAAATCTATCATTCATCATGCTTGCAAATTCTATTTTGAAATATGTTATGAGGAGCGCACGAGCGTCACGGCTAAAGACACCCCTGAAGAGAACCCTTTCTTACGAGAAATATTGCGTTTTTATAAAAATAAAATATTTCACTGGAAAACAACTTCAGGAAAATATATCAATATGATATTATACGACATAATTTTTATACTTCACAGGGGGCATATTCAAAACAACATATTAATATTATACACCTACATATACATAATACTTACGATAGTGTAATAACATGTACACATATAATATGGTACTGTTATACTAAGCTAATATATAGCTTGCACTCATCTAACTTTTTTACATATATATATATTTACTCGTATATAGAAAGGAGAAAAGCGATGTCGTACAAAGATGAGTCAATATAAAATGAATTTTAGCAAGTCAAACTTGCAGCTTAATATTTTTAATCTTCTAGTTGGAACTGCTTGCAAATGACTGCACGGAATAAGTGGATGTACATTTAGTTATTGAATTATATTTAGCATCAAAATAATATATTTAAATATTTATATCGAATATGTTAGTCATATTAATAGACATATTGGTCAGATATTGGAAGATATGGAAGATATTGCCCTATCTTCAGCTGGTCATATGGAGAAATAATAACAACATAAATTTAGCGATTCTTTATACCTATATAACTAATTAACGTATCACATTTAGGTATATACATATATATAAACAACCCAAATATAACCATCAACAACTTGTAATTAGTTGAATCTTGCTAGTGAATGAAAAAAATATGCAAGGATTTTTTTTAAATATGTCTGAATTTTTTAAAATTTAATCTACATTTTAATGTACTATAATAAGTTAATTTGAAATGCAAATTTTTAGTAAATGCCTATTAGATACCTACTTTTAAACATTATTCATTCATAAAACTGATATTTGTATACTTACATAATGAAGAGACGAAGGTTAATCATTACATAGAGGATAAATATACATTGAAAACATATGCTTATAATTTTTTGTTTACTACAGATACCGATATGTGACAGAAAAGCATTGAGATATATCTTTTAATTAGCATTTTATTATACCCATAATACGCTATATATAGTCTAATATATACCCTAATCTACACTTATAATTTGTAGTATAATGCATTCAATCAATAATTTATGTAAGTTTAGTGCCAAAATGTTTAATTTATATATTAAATAATACAAAGTGTTGGTCTGTATATTCTATTTGACAAAAATAATATTAAACAAGTCATTTGCTCCATCAAACGCAATATAAATATACCATTTTAAAATTTATAACTATACTTCGTAAATCGAAATTTATTAATAAATTTACGATTTATTTATAAATCTTAAAAATTTATTTTGTAGCAAGCGTTTAAATCTTTTGAATTATGCAAGGTTTTCAGTTGAACTAGTTTTAAATAATATTTCTAATATTTAAGGTGTCTTTTTCTTGTTCTACATAATTAGGATGATTAATTATTGGTGTATCGATTTAAAGAAAGAAACGGAAAACTCGCTGGAAATGTAACTATTCAACTAGAGTAAACCTATATTCATATTAAAATGTATCACAACACAATATGTTAATGTACAGCTATATAGTCAACATCCTTATTGTTTACAGAATTTAAAGGAAAAAATAAGTGTTTGCTATTCTATTTTGAAATAGTATTTATATATACATATTTGGCTGCGGTAACTAAAAAGACAGGGTAAAGAAATACATTACGCTAGGGATGTTTTGGTGAAATATAAATCTCTCATTTGTATAATCAAATAGCAGAGTCAAAGAAAAAATGTAACTGATAAAACTTCATGCATTCCATATCTTTCTGGGACTTCCATGTAACAATACAAATTAGTTAGCATCCCTCGAATAATTGATGACAGTAAAAAGCATCAAATAAGCGTTTTTTAGAAAGATTTATTTGAGAGATTTTCAATGTAAATTTAAATAAATCTGATGATTTGAAATTTTAGAATATATTAAATGGTAAACACGTGTGTTTCTAGAGAAATTCCGGTATGCTTCAGACTCAAAAGCAATGCATTTAATCAAAAAATACATGTATAGGTATATATATATAGGTTTTTCCATTCAAATATATTATACACTTTACAATTTAAATTGGAAAATGCCAGTGCAAATGTTGGTAGTTTTGATATTTCAAATTAAAAAACGTGCCTTTTGTTAAATCGAATGTTAAACGTATCAAATGCGGGAGGACACATAAAATAGAAACACGTTATTTATTATGAACCAAAACGGTTAAGAAAAAGTGAATCAAGAATATTTAAAGTAACAATTTTGTCAATTTAATTCCTAAATTCAACTTTAATCTAATTTTAACAATTTATCTTCTACCTGAATATTTATATAACCATAACAATATATATGAATTCCTTGCCATGATTTTCTGCTTAAACCACTATAAAAGATTTAATTTGTGGTGTAAAAATAATGGGAAAAAAGTTTTTCAGTCTCTATGTAATTGCCTATATTATTATCTGTATATCTATAACTATAACTATATTTATATATATATTATTTATACCATCTTACTATCATAATCATCCATATCTACTACTTAAAATACTTTAAAACAATTATATTGATTTTCCCAAATTAAACGTTTGCATCGATATTGATCTGCATAATAATCGTAGTAATAATAATTACTTTAACGAAATGCAACAATGAGATACATGTAGGTTGCATGCATAAAATACAACAATAATGTAACATATTATAAAATCACAGTTATAATACTAAGACCATCCCCATAAACATAGATTTTTAACATTGAGATAGCTGTCTGAAGTAAAGGGTAGAAATATCACTTGTCAGGTTGTTGTTGATGCACCGGTAGCGAGCCATACCCCTGTGTAGCTGATTGCTAGGTTGGGTAGGCTAGAACCAATGCCAAAAGAAATCAGGATGAGTTTGAGGATACATTGCGGTCGTTGTTGTTGTTGTTGACGAGGATAACCTGCCGCACCCAACTAAAGAGTCTGGTGCGCCAGCAGGACCATGTCCCTCGACCTTGTGCTCAGGTACGAGAGAGCCGGCCGACAAGTACCAAGGATGTTCATTTTCGCCGTGTCTGTCCCCGGGCACTCTTGAAGCCAATGTTCGAGGGTGTGAGGGGTGTAGGGGCAGTGCGGGCAAGATGGGTTTGCGGTTGGGTTGATGATAGATGCATATATGCCCTGAATTTGCGGCAGTGGCCCGAGCGCATTTGAGTAAGGAGGCAGCTATCGGAGGCAGTTCCGGTTTGTTTCTTCATCTAGCTTGCAGGAGTGTCCTTCATAAGTGGCAGCTGTACGAAGGTGGACTGGGCTAGGGTTCTTGACTTCTCTGGAGATGAGGGCCCTGATTGCGTTGTACGAAATTGGTTTTTGTCTGAGGTTAGTAAGGTCAGAGGCTTGCTTTGCTGCTGTGTCAGCCAGCTCATTTCCAGGGATATCGACGTGACTGGGGATCCACTGGATCATGATTTTATTCTTAACTGAGTGCAGCGGCTTCCTGATGGACTTAGTGTTGTCAGACCCTGCTGCCATCGCCGTGATGAGAGCTTTGCTGTCACTACAAATTAGGAAGCTTTGGTTTTCCTGGTATTTAAGAATTCATTCAGTCGCGAGCATGAGAGCATCGTGTTCCTCTTCGAAAGAAGAGATGAGAAGTCTGCCTCTCGATCTTACGATGCTTATGATCTGTGGTGTACGCGGGTCTCCCTTAGTGAGCACTGCTGCTGACCCACCGTTTTTGATGCCGCCTTCAGCGGAACCATCCGTATAGATGACAAAGTTGTAATAGGATTCATCAATGATCTTGAGTGCTCTGATTCTGAGATCCTCAGCGGAGGAGTTAGATTTTTTCCCCAAGTTGATGGTGGGGTGGAACGATATGTTGTGGTTCACTTGTTACCAGGTGATCTCGAAGGGGGGGGGTCAAAAGGTCTTCTTTTGCTAAAGATTACTGGGATGCTGTTATTGAGGTGTTGGACCTCATGTCTTCAGCTCAGGCGCTTGAGTCTGTGCTTGGTTCTGTTGTTTGCTGCTATAGCACGAGGATAACTGGGCGGGAGTCTTATCGCTTTTTCGTAGGCCTTGATCCACAGCTGTCTGCTGTGCGTAGCATAGGAAGGAATCCCAGCTTCAAGTCTAAGCGCTTCCACTGGCGTGGTTTTTAGATTCCCGTTGATGTGCCTTAAGGCTCTGTTTTGGATTCTTTATAGGGACTGTTTGCTGGTGATGGAAGTCCATGGCTGCCAGGCCGTGGCTGCAAAGTCCATGATACTTCTTATCAGAGCAGAGTACACTGTGGTCATGCTACTCTTCCTCCACCCCCACTGTTTGTTACTGAGACATGCTAGAATCTTACAGAAAACCTTCTCTGTGTGAGGGCCAAAGGAAAGGGTCCAGTCCAGTGTCACGCCGAGTAGCCGAGGGGTCTGGTTAAATGGGAGTTTTCTGCCCAAGATGTGGATGTTAGGTATATATTTGGCTTCGTTTGAGCTGGTGGAAAAGAAAGTGCATTCACTCTTTTCTGTGTTTAGGACCATATTTTTTTAATGCTCCATTCTGCTAAGTTGGCCAACGCTGTGGTGATCTTCTTCTCTGCCTCTTGGATCTTTTTATCTCCGGCCCAAACGGAAACGTTGTCTGCATACTGCCCTACTTTTACCGAGTTAGGGACAACTTTGTGGATGTTATCCATGTTAAATAAGAACAGTAATGGGGCCAACACATACCCTTGGGGAAAGCCTTGCTTCCTGATCCTTCTATTGTCCCCTATCTCGCCATTAACTCTGACGGCCCCCTGTCGGTTGTTCAGAAAGCCAGCTTGCGGTCGTCCTCTCTCATAATGTTTCCGAACATTATAAGGCGTCACTGACGAAGTGGGAGAAAGTGATTTGATGCCAGAACGTCTGTACAGGTCAGCATTAGATAAAATATGTGAATGCCGAGATCGAACCGAATGAGTCTTCGATGCGCGGCATCTACTCGGGCTTCTTTTGAAGGAGTTATTGGGACGGACTCGAGACCGTATACCAATATTAACTCAACTTCTGCACGAAAGAGCTGAGATTTAGCTATGTGGTTAGCTGACGATGTGAAGACACGGGAGTGACTGCGTTGCTCCCCCCCCCTGGGTTTGTCTTCTCCGATCAGCAAAGAAAGTATCAGGCTTCATAACGTTTTCTCAAAGATATTGGAAGTCGTCACAGATGGAAATTACTTCTCCAGTCGGTAAGTTCAGTGTAAGAGTGGTATCTGCAGAACTGGAGAACTTCGATTTGTTTTATGCTTATCTCTAAACCAACACGTCTGCCTTAATGGTAGAGACGTGTATAGTAACACATTGAGTTGCGACTGGATTACAACAAAGAAGTGCGATGTCATCAGTATACGCCAGAGTGGAAAGAAAAACTGCCAATTATCTAGAGCTACGTATCATCCGAAGGAGATAAGCGTCCTCGTCTGAGAGAGTGTGACGAAAGACGTAATTTAGCACCGTAATAAAAACGAAAGGAATCAAAGTGTCACCCTTCATGACACCCGAAGACGTGATGAATGGCTCAGTTGGACCATGAGTTGTTTGGACCGAGGCGGATGGTCCAATCATAGTACTATATATGCGAATCTTAGTAAATAGAACCATTGTTTTCAAGCTTTCCTGTTTTGTGTCAGTACCTAGATATTTATCTATGTGCTCTGTCCTGTCAGAAAAGTCAGCATTCCGGTTTTTCGCCTACTTTTGACATTCTATCTTATCATTCTTTCTTCAATGGTGTTCTTGATGAAATCGTTGTGGCGTAGAATGTGTTCAATCCAATTTTTTTTCTGCTGTAATAATATTTGTTACGCATTTCTTCGCATCACATCTTTGGAGTATGTACTTCCAATAGTTGAGGTAATTTTATCTTTCCAGTTGATCTTTTCCATTCTCCTACATCGTCTGTTGACGTCATTGGATTTAATTTTGTCCATGTTTTAGTGCCATGTTGCAATAAACTTTATATATCATAAATAATAGCTATCTATCTTTGTTTAGATGTTGCCTTTATAGAGTATAAAACGTAAAATATTGCAATAGAGTATTTAGACCGTGAATTGAGTAGAATAAAAGTAGAGCACAGTAAAATTGTAAAGCATTATTAAGTATTCATCATGCTAATGAAAGAAAATATTCATTCATAATTCTTTATTAGAATAATAATAAGTAGGTAGGTACATTTATAAAAGTTACTAATACACAAACATCTTTAGATAGATATATTATATAAGTCATAGTAATATTTAAATGTGAAAAAAAACTATGTACATATAATAAGTAAATTCCCGAACATTAAGAAGATTCACAACAATTTACAAAAATATATATAATTATTCTAAAATTCTATAAATTAATAAAATAATAATCTTTGGAACATTTACATTCTCTAAAAGCTGTCTTTTTTATTTTTAATCTACATAGATATTTCTAAATTTGTAATGTTTTTCACAATATTGCCTATATAATATACATATGAATATTTAATAATGCACAATGAAAACAAAATTATTTAATTATTACAGTATACTTAAATAAAGAATGAAAACATATTGTTGTGTATAAATTGATTGACAATAAAATGTCAAGTATTCTCCTTAGATTATCTCTTATTGAGGCAGTACGCCCCCTAATTTCTTTTTACTATTATCGACCTGCAATGAACCATACTTGGTGGCCAATGGTTCAAAGTTTGTACAGATATAAAAATGTTCCTTTCCATTAGATGCAATAGTTGAGGTCTTGAAGGTAAGCCAGTAGGAGACGTGACAGTTTTATTGTGGTGAACTTTTAAAATTAATAGGCAGGCAGAAATCATTTCCCAACTACATAAATTGATATTGGCACACATATATGTATAATAGGCATATTTCAAGAAAGAAAACATTTTACATATGTGTTTATGTCAGAAATTTTTAGGTTAAAAAATCTATATCAAGCTATGAAATTATTTTTTATATCGTATATTACATTCTGGTCTAAAGATGTGTACATGTATCATGTACTATACACAACAAATAATGACAAGCATAGCCTAGCGATTTGATGCAATCACATTATACATGGTATGACATATTTTATCAGTATCTTAACTTACAAAATTAGTTACAGCCACTAGATTTCTGCTGAATTGCTCTTTTAGTCATGTATTTTTGTTTATAATTTATAGTATTTTCTGCTCTCAAAATGACTAATTTTGTTTGGCAATTATTTTTAAATATTTAATTATTTTAATTATAAAAAAATATTTTTGAGTAATTTCTTCTTTGGAATTTAGTGTGCTGACAAAAGATGCATCGCACTGGTATATTACGATACAATTATTTCTATTTAGATGTTGTTCAATCCTAATTTTTATTAATTTCTAAAATACCGTATTGCCTTTATAAATATAAACAACATAATATATTTAGTTTTCTGAAAAAATTATACAGGTCAAGGATGTACGAGTAAAATTTAAAATTTTAATAGAGCTGTTATTTATCGAAATGTAATTTATATATTTATTAATGGGGATTGCTCAGGTCATCAATAAAATTGAATCATTTTGTATAAATAGGGGTAAAATAGTGATCCAATTTTAAATGATATTTTGTTCATGAAAGTATCTTTATGTGAAGATGTTATATAGATTTTTATTCAACAACGTTGATTAAATAAAATTATTTATTTATCAAACCATTTCGATTTTGTACGATATATTTTGTTAAGATATTATATTAATAAAATTGTAACGCAGTATTAATGGTAACTAAATTTTACATTTTAACTATACAGAGGCTGTTATAAATGTTGCTTCATTTAAAAATTAATAAAACAAAGTTCTTATTCGATGGCATTATCGCACATTTATTTGGCTTACCTATAACACAATGGGTTTATTGATAATATTTCTTCCATGGGTTTCGGCACATCGAAAAAATATAAATAGTCCATTTCTAAAAAGGTAGTGTTGAAATTATAAATTCTTTGACCCGAAAATTTCTCGATATATATTTCCCCAGTAGAATGTCACGAAGTTAATTTCAGCTCTATGGACTGTAATGTTACCGTATTTAAGGTAATTTTAAAATTTCTTAGGAATTTTAAAGAAAAACAATTTTTCATCAAATGCCAAACATATAAAAGATGATCACGGTGCCTTCGCATAGTTTAATTCTCGTGTGTTAACAAAACCGATGAATCCAGCTATGTCGAATCCATATACATATCGAAATTGAAGGATTGTCATATTGTGCTGTGTAATTTTTGTTTGTATACTTTGATTATTACTGGTTATATAAATTACTCCCTACTATAATTACGCAGTTTGAAACGTAGTTTAAGTGAAGACTTTTCAATATTACAATATAATATGCATTCAGTTAAATACGACTACATTTTTTAGAATGCGGCTATTTGCAAGATAATGAATATGTTTGTAATAACATGCTTTTATTCTAATATGCGCATAGATGTTTGCCTTTGTATTATTCATATATTAGTTATACATATACATATATAATATATAAATATAGGAAATATATTTAAAGCTACTATATTCTGCCTACTGCAAAGTAGTACAAAAATGTATGACATCTTTTTAATTTAAAAAATTATTATTTTCTTTTAATTTTTTACTGGATAGAGTTAACGGATTTTTCCGTATCTTTAATTATATTTAGATATTTAGAATAATTGATTACATTTTTTTTCTTAACGCGCAATATTAATACATTATTGAACACAATTAAATTGGATACTTGTACTTGTCCATTTATAAAGCGTAATATTATGCACGATTTACATTTATGTCAGTAAAGGTAAATATATCTAAATCTATAAATATATTAATGTTAGTACACAAAATATAATTAATAACATTTAAATAAATATAAAATTGCTATTGCTTTACTTATAACAAACTAGCTATGTATATATAGTATACATATACTCAAATTGCAATATTTATAGATTATTAAATATATTTTGTAGATTTATAGATGTGTTCTTTAGTTTATGTTTAAATTTGATGATGGATTTTCCTTTATGTATAAATAAATTTCTATAGTGTCTTAATAATTCTAAATATATGTACATACATTATGCAGTAATATTATACTTACTAGTTATTAATACATTAAAGGTAAATTATAAAACAAGGAATAACATAATTTTGTTTACTTATCCTTTTATTTACCTATTCATATGACCATAATAAATTAAATAAATGTAATCGAAAGGGAACACACACATATACAGAGTAAATATACTATATATTAAATTCATTTCAATAAAATGTCCAAATTAATATTTAAAAATTTAAATGCAATTTTTATATATTATTAGTTACAGTATTGAAATGAAGGCGTTTACATTTTAGATATTAATGTATATATTATATCAACATATACATACATACGGGTGTATAGAAATTTGACTAACCATAATGTATGAGCCTTTTATAACAACATTTATTTCCGACGTGAAAGTAAAAAAATATACATATATAACACTAAATAAATTTGTTTATTCATATAATTTATGCATTTCTGTTTTAATATTATGTATAGAATTGAGCAATATTATATAATAGGTACACATTGTAATTTTCTAGGGCTATTGTTAGGTGCCGTGCGAACATGGTCTATTCATATGAGAGTCTTTTTATATCGTGCAATCTGTGCTATTGGCTTTTAGGGAAGAAACATAGTTTTTAAATTTTTTTAAATATTTAGTTTAAAGTTTTTATTTAATTTTAGGGGGTTAAAACTTCTTCGGTCACCCACACTCCCCTACCTTTAGGATCGAATATGGACAAAATATTTGTATTTGATAGAATATGTGATACAATAAATAGTATATTTAATTTATAGAATTATAAGTTCGTTAAAATGTTGCACTATTAAAATTGTTTATACTGTAGAATCAATAACTTTACAAATATTATTTTCAAATTTTCGTTTGTGTTAAGCTTATTTAATTATTAACTTGAAAATGTATTAATTACTTATTAAAACTATTTTTAAGATTAATATACATTATTATTTACCCTGAAATATGTATTATATAAATTACTTTAAGCCATTTATGCCTGTGGTTTAGATTTTAGATTTTAGATTTTCAGAAAATAAAATGAGAAAAAATATGATTTTAATAGAAAATTAGCACGAATAATTTAATTCAGAAAGGCATCTAATTATAAAATTGATTTTAAATCAAAATCAAAACAAACCATAATAGTAGCAATTAATGCTATACATAATCAAAGGGTATAGACAATGGTTTACGCTGAGCAAAAATGGGTTAGGATACATATTAAATAACTGTTGTCGAGGAAGAGGCAGATTCATACTGCGTCTTTCAAAATTTTCGCCCCACAACGCTTTTTTATTTTAGGAATTATCCGAGTAAATATATTGACTAAGATGACTAAACATAGCTTTTAAAATGTTTGTTCTTTTTTCAATTTTGTCATTTTCGTTTAAGAAGTATTTTATCAAACATCATTCGATGTATATAAACTCTAACTAAAAGAAAAAAAACGCGTATAATAATAAATATAGCTTTCTGTACGTTCATTGGCTCATAATTATACAAACTATAAGGACAGTTCATATATATATACAGTTCTTTTAAGTACCTTTGATATAGTATAATAACATGCCCATATATATGTTGATATTATATGTCTCCACAACTATAATTTGTGACGGAAAGCAAACTATGGCAACCTCCTATAAGATGTTTCCAAATATTTGAGTAAATATGACACAAAAAGTTTTTGTCTGCAAAAATGAATGTATATCCCGGTTTTGTTGGGGATATATATTTGTTTCAACATGCAATTCGTCGGGTTTTTGTTGACAACACTCTATACGATCGCATTGAGGCGAATAAATGGTTGTTAATATTTACACATTGACATACTGACCAAGAATATCTATTCTCTAGGTATCAATGTATGTACACAAGAATATTTTGTTCTACATAATACTGGAATATTTTGTCAAATGTAGCTATGAAAAACCTTTGTTTTAACTGACTCTCAAATTAAATTGAAATAATACACAACAAAGAAATGTGTTTAACTTATTTAAAAAAATAAACATTTCACCACAGACAAACCGAAAAGTGTTTGTAATTAAACATATAAGATATATAAAATTAAACAAATTTTACTTATGTATGATATAAGTTTCTACGACATATAGATAAACAAAAGTTTTACAGAAAATAAATGTACATATATATATATAAAGCGTCTAGATATTAGTAGCTATAAGCAGTCGATGATCCTGAAACTTTTCACGTCACTTAGAGGCCTTCTCAAAACTGGAAGCTTATAACTTTTGGAAGTGTTTCGCAATGATTGTAGGAGCTTCTCAAGTCTTTGTTTCTGTTTCAAGATAATCGTTTTATTTTGTTTTTTGAGATATAATCGTTTCACATACACATACATATAATTTCTATTCTATCTGAGGCTTTTATTGGTTTTTATGTCATAAGGACACGCTGTAAATAGGAATGCAAGGGTAATAATAAGACATTCCAATTTATCAACGAATATAGTTATAAAAATCATTATTTCTATTCATTTGGCTAAATCAATTTTCTGATTAAAACAATTATATTTTCCATTGGATATGGATTAATTAGCATTTCTTAAATTGGGCGTCATTGATAGTAATTCTAATTCTAATATCAAATAATCTATATTTACAATGTGTATCTTTCAAAAAGTTTACATTTCTATTTTAGGGATTAAAACAGAAAAGTAAAAGGCTTTCAGATTCTTGATACTCTTTAACAAACTGGTTAAAAAATAATTAAATTGTTCAAGCGTCAATTACAAACACTATTTTTATTGTAGGTATAGTACGTTACGGAGATATTATAATTTATGCTTCGTAAGATCATTTTTATGTGTAATAACATCACTAAAAACAATATAATCTTGACTATTATATATGATACAAAGCTATAAACAAAATAGGAAGCTTTTTGAAAATTTCATTTGAGACAAATAACGATAGTACATGTACATATAATAGAAATGTATATTACTTATATGAACGTTGGTTTTAGAGCTTTTTAATTATAAAATAAATAGATAAATCGAGCAATTTATGCGATCGTAGATATACCCTATTTACCAGATAGGTACATATATGTAATAGATATATGTCACAAAAAGTATATATATGGAAAGAAAAATAGAATATATGGATATGCATGCGATTAATCGAATAATTGAACAAAGAATGCAGCGCAGCGCAGTTGGAATGATAATTAATGGATGGATGTAGAATTGGAGATTATTTGATCAACTTTGTCACGCTAGCTGCATTTATATACAAAGTCCTACCTTGATGACCTTATTAACCATGCGTCTAGATTTTGTGAGGAGTGGTTATATCATATTTCTTTGTTAAGTACCTACAGAATATATACATTTCTTAATACGATTCTGAATTATAATATTCAGGTTGCTTTATAATTTTACGAATGCTTAGATTAGGCTAAAAAATAGATCGTATATGTTATAGCTGGAGCATATTATGTTTAACAAATTAATTAATATGCTTTAATTATTATTTAGCAGATTATTATTTTTTTATTCAACATATAGTATGAAAACAATGATGATATCTTATAAATAGAAAAATATATGTTGTGAACAAAGACAGAATATTATTTGAGTAAGCAAAAAAGTAAATACAACATAAAATTTATTCCAATTCGACTTAAATAATACTTTGGTTTAAATATTTTAATTTACTATAATTTTGCTATATAAGGACTAATATTTATATTTCATAGAAAATTGGTAATTATTCAATATAATAATAATGATATTTAGAAATCTAAAGATAAAATTTAGCGAGCTTTATGGTTGTTTCTTAAAATATTTTTCTCTGAGTAACATAAATAAGTCTATTACTTTTCTTCAGCTGCAATAATATGAATCCGTTATTTTTATATGTATATATAAACAAGATTCACCAAAACATATCAAACAACATTGTAATAATTATGTATTATGAAATTTGTCTTATACGCAATACTATTATCGTATTATGCATTGATTATAAAGATCAAAACAGTTGTCATGTTTTGAGAGGTTTAGATATATATTTTTATTCAATATAAATGAATTTGTATACAGTAACTATATAATATATACATTATCCGTATAATCTAAGATGTAATTTTCTTAAATTATAAAAAAAAAATCTGATTTTCTTTTTGTTCCTTTTTATAAATATTAGAAACAAGCATATAAATCAATTGTAGATTAATTAATTATACCAATGTATAGCAAATATTTATTGAACTTTTATATAACTGTATGCTCAACATACATTAGTTACTTCTGTAAGTTCATAGGTTACATACTGTTACACTATAGGTTACATACTGTTACACTATAGGTTACATACTGTTACATTATAGGTTACATACTGTTACACTATAGGTTACATACTGTTACATTATAGGTTACATACTGTTACATTATAGGTTACATAGTGAGTTTAATTCTTAACTTCATTCACTCGAATATTGTTATCAGTTCTTCGTGGACATAATATGTTGTAAAATAATATAACATATTTTACTTTCTGTAACTTATTACCATTTATATTGTATAACTGTTTATGTATCTTTCGGAGATTGATGGCAAGATTATTAAATCACATCTCTACATAAAAATATAGAAATATACTTCTTGTATTAGTATTGCCCTGTTTATTACATAGTTCCATAACATTATCATAAATTATTTTAATACTTTGTAAGTATTCATTGAAACCATCAACATATTCCTAATAAGTATATTGCCATTTCCAAATGCATGATAAATTGTGGAAATTACTAAAAGGGAAATAGTTTGTTATAAATTACCGAAGAATTGTAAGAAAGAAGTTTACTTGTTTCATGCTACGTATAATTAGTTTTGTTAAATAATTTGTGCCTATAAATTTATTTGTATGTCAATATATTACACAGTGGACACGTAAATCTAAGATAGGTATTCCTATCCGTAATAAAAGTTATAATCGAAAGAAGATTTCTTGCAAATTATTTTTATATTCATTAGATTCATTAAATTCATAAAAATGTAAATTAATTAATTAAATGTTCTTTATTTAAGTTTTTATCAGAACGTTATAAAAAATGATACGTCTAAAATTGGAGAATATAAAATGAAATGTATGTATGTAATACACATATCTATAAAAATTGGCATCAATACGCTATTGAGACAATACAACGTATAAATTGTATCAAAGTATATCAATGTTACCATTGCTTATTATGATTAGAATCTGTTAAAAATTATGTTTTCAAGTATTTCACTTGTTTTAAAAATGTGAGTGACTTTAACCTTCTCAATACTAAGCTTTTTAAGTAGAATGGAGGAGGAGCACGAGGCAACCCCCCCCCCTCTCGTTCAATCAGAATCTAGTAAGCCTCAGCTAATCAGAATCAAGCCTCAGCCAATGGAACGACCGGGACAGTATAAAACGGACGTGTGCGCTCGTTTACTTTCATTTGATTTTATGTGCGCTAGTGAACGGACGTACGCTCGCTCGCTCCTCTCTCACTCTCTATATCAATATGATAGCAGCTAATTTTATTATTGAGCCGCAGCATCTACCAGTGATGCCTTCTTCACCGCAAGTAGGACCTCACCGCAGCATTAAGACGTTGGACCAAACAATCAATATGATCAATCTCACAGCGAACGAGTCAGGGTCAGTTATCCTTTTCAAGAGTCCGGTCTTCACAAGCA
>JAYRBW010141823.1:0-15037 GCA_036023295.1 Invenusta paracnida | reverse complement strand
ATGGTAGGATAATTTAATGAAGTGATATAGGTCTCTAGAGCTCATTGATTGCAGCCATTTATTTCTGATGTTAAAAATGTCACTATACAACAGGATATAATAGTAAATTGCAAAAAACGTCTTTACTAAAATATCAATTAGATTTTTCTTAAACTTCGAATTTAGTTCTTTATATCTAAATTCACAATCTATGGTTTTATTCAGTAAACACTAGTTTCTTATTGGATGACCGCTCGTTTTCTGACAAGTAAAGTATATTTTTATTTAGGCTTCGCATGTACATATATATACTTACAACGTGTGTTTCCTTTCCCTTCTCTTCTCTCTCATTTGATCCTGTTTCCATGGCAACAGCCTGATGACTGCCGATGCCTTCCCTTCTCTCGCTGGTTCTCCCGCCTCCGCTATCCACTCCCAAACGAGCTACGAGAGTTTTACAGCCGCCGCTGCAGCTGCAGTTGCCAGCCACCAGTCCTTTCTAGGCGGTAGCGATAGCCGTGTCAGTGGTGGCTGTTATGATTCTTCAAGTCACCGACTGGGTCACTTCCTCCCGCTCGCCCCACCACTTCCCCCCACCTCAAGTTGCTCCAGCCAAGAGATGATCATGAAACATCAGCAGCAGCAGTCTAGTCCCCCTTCGAGTCATCCCCTTCACATGGGGACCACGGGTGGTCTTTGTGGTGGCCCACCAACTCTTCACTTTGGTCCACGAACAACCGCCTCAAATGCGGATTACCACCTTTCCCCAACCGCTGTTGCCACGACTACCACCGCCTCCAACGCCTATACTGAACTGCAAACGGTATCTGCAATGAGTCTGCATCCGCAGCAGCAACAGCAACAGCAAATGGATCTTCATAATCAAGTGACGCTTACACAACTCACTTGAAAGGTAATTTATGTTTATTTAATATTTGAGTTTGTTTCATTGATTAAACTTGTAATTTATTATAATTTATTCATTTAGGTTAATTTGTATGTAGCCCTACCCCGATATATTAAATATAATGCTGGAATTATTCATTGAAATAGATATTTTCAAGCACTAACTTCTATTTTAATCTCGTAATGCGATAAAAATACTACTTATACACATATATACAGGAAATATTTGTTATAAAGATTGATTTATTTCACTATTTAAGATATAAAATTTATAAGTAGTCAATTAATATCATAAAATGGAGAAAATAATGATTTTTTTATATTTTAAATTTAAATACAGATACATTTAATTGATATTAATATTCCTCTTGAATAATTGAACAGATATCATTACATTAATAGTATTTCTAATTATTTCTTCAATTTTTATGGAGTCCAATATTTTGCTTATATTCCAGATGAATCTTTATCATCAACTTTAAAGTGCAAATAATCCATTTAAATATGATATCCGACGTATACCACAAATTGAAAAGGGGTGTACATGATTTTGTGTTTTTACATAACTTATTTCAATCATATCAATATATGATTATATATACATACACATATTTATCACACTGTTCTGCATTTCGCATGTCTTAACTATCGATTCAATGTATCAATGATGTGTGTTACATTTATTATACTCATTACACTATGTATACATTACATATATATATGTATATCTACATATTCACCATAAATTTTATAAAATTCGATTTTTTACATAACAGTTTTTGTTGATTTTTCCGCTTTTCATTTATAACGTAACGCTCGCAGTTTGAGCACTGTTACTTCTATTAATTTACTATCATATTATTTTAGAGCCTAAATATTTATGAAAACAAATAAATTCTGTACTGTGGATTATTATACATTTTAATACGTACTGAATTAATAGTACGTATTAAATAGTAATAACGTTATGAATAATAATCAGATTTAAATAACTTCAGATTTACACAACATAAATAAGGAAAAGTTAGGAAAATATAAGGTAGTATAAATAAAAACCATGTAAATCTGCAGACTATGTCTAACAATATAATAAGCTAAGAATATTACCAATAAGTCTTCTATATAGTACAAATATATTTGTCTATTTATTCATTTAAGTTAGAGGTGACCAACTTTATTAAAAAGGGAAAATGTTTCATCTTCTTATCTTTGATTATATACAGTTATTATGGTTGTCGTTGTAGTGTAAATAAAAGTTGATTACAGCATTTAAAAGTTACCTTTACCTTTTAACGCACTGATTTATCTTTTTTATTGCTCTTGTTATTTCATTTGACTGTTTCTACAAATAATAAAATGTTGTCTAATGTGCATTGTATATATATCGCGGTATGTAAATCATATTTCCTTCAAAATGTACGAGTAATTGTTTTCTTGTAAAGATAGGTCTACTTCAGCTCTTCAGATTGGCCAAACAAGCACGACGTTTTCATTCTGTATGTATATTTTTCAAGTATGTTATCTATAATTATTTACCTTGGTGTGCATCAGTACATAACTATGGTTCTCTTTACAAAGGGAGCTGACTGTTAAATGTTGCCAGAGGAATTTACATAATTGAAATTATTTCTATGAAACTATTTAATGTAAAAAATAATATATTTCAATAAAATAAAATGTATTTATTTGACAATTTTATTTCTTTGTTGCTCACTAGAGCTAAAAAACATGGCTATGTTCACTCAAACATTAAGCAAAAAACTATCACATGATTTAGATACATCATTTTTAATTTTTAAATTCCAATTCTACCTGCGATTAGAGATAAAACTGTGACATTGTTATATACGTATATGTTACTACTAAATAAATTTGTATTTTGGAGAACTACTAATTTTCACTTGATGTATTAAACAGAGATGATTTAATGATGATAGAAAACAGAATTATGCATTGATGTTAATAAGCATTGAAAAATCAGTTGATTTGAGTTTTAATAATAACAATAATATATAAATTTTACAGCATTAAATTTGTAATGTTAACTAAATGAAAACATGTTTAGCATATACATAGTTGATTATATTTAAAGTAAAAATTAAAAACTCGAGGCAAATCACGTAAATCAAGTAAGTAACTCGAGACAATATGTAATATTTTATGATATTTAGTAAACAATATATGTACAATAATGTTTGAATTAAAAGTATACCAATCTATATATGGAATTAAACTGCATAAAGAATGATGAATTGTTAAACAACAATTTCTGAATATAATATTTAATATACATGTGGTTAGCAAGAAGTATGCATGATCAATTAGAAGTCAATATTTCACGCAAGAAGTATTGTTGAAGGGATAAAGTTAACGATAGAAACTATATAGGCAAAATACTTGATATCTTGTCTGCATATTATATAATAATGTAAATTTAATGAAACAATAAAAAATACATACATTTACATTCAGGTACACAATTATGAAACTGTAGATGATTTTTAGATATTTCACAATATTTCAATGCCGTATTTATTATTTATCCAATCGAACATCAGTGGTGTATTTGTATTAGTATAAGAATGAACTTGATTAAACAAGATTAATAATTGAATGTATAACGAATAATTCATCATTCTCATCAATGTTCTATATTTCAATATTTAAATTTACAAGCTGTTAGCAATTTCCATGCATTATAAAAGTAAATTAATTCATGTTTTATTTATTTTACCACATAAAGTAAATTAATTAGTTATCTGTACAACATTGATTGAACGATTTAGTTTGTGAATAAAGAATGTACAGTAAACAAATAGTGAGCATAGAATAAACATTTGAATATAAAACAAAATACTTTAAAAGAATACAAATAAAAAGACTCCAAAATACCTATTTGCATAGGTATTATGTACAATAAATATGTACGACAAAATTTAAGTAAAAAGATTATTGTTTTCATAATGTACTGCGAGTGGTATATAAAGAATTTTGTATTTTACATACATGTGTGTAAATAAATGTGTTCTTATCTATTAGTGTACATCTACATACTGTAATGAACATACTGTATGAAGCTAAAGTCATTTATTCTTTTATACATGTTAACAATAATAATAATATGTTATGAATTAATTTGCAAGATACAATAAGGATTAACAATTTATTGAAAACACAAGTAACATGTGTCGACTTGCCCTTCTGCTACCTTCTCCATTACTGATGTGTTTACCCATACTCTCCCCTGAGTGCAGTAGGTTTTTTATGAACTCAAAAAAACACTACCGTTGACTCATGCGAGGGTATCGACTTGCCGAAGAGGTCAGAGAGAAACGAGACACAATAAAATTTCCTGCTGCCAACATCTTCATCGTTATCATGATAGGGGAAGCTTAGGGGTTACTAACACTTGGCAAAGGTGCTACCCAAAGACTACGGATGGTAGGAGAGTCTTACACTTCCTCTACGGGTACTACCTTTTGTAAGGTATCACACCGTACCGTACCATTTGATTCTCCTTAATTTGTTATCCAATTACCCAGAGTAAGGAGATTGAGTGCTTGTAACTCTATAATTGGCCCAGTTCGTGTAGGTTCACCGGGTCCTTCTACAGGATCAATATGGGCCCCTTGATGTTGCACTTCATGATTCCCAACAGGCCTTGTCCAGTTACCAAGAATAAGAATATCGTTTGGTGGTGAGGCGATAATTGGTCCCGTTTGGAGAGGTTCTGCCATTTTGTCGTGTTCAAGAAGAGATCACTAAAAAATATTTTGTATAATTTGTTGTATTAATTTACAAGTACAAATGACGTCGATTCAAATGTTATTTTGAAAGGCTGTGTTTCAATGGTATTTCAAATGAAACATTTTATTAATGTTTTTTACTGTTGTAATGTTAGGTATTACTTATAATCTTCTGAAATCACTGTGAATGGCTTATTTATTGTTGATAAGAAACGGTATAGCAGTTTGCATTCTACTGAACTGAAAATACTATAAGTGTCTATTTATATGTATTTACTAATTGAACCTTTTGTAGCAGCCAATAATAAATTACCTGAAATTCAATTTACAAATAAGAATTTAGGATATAAGAAAATATAAACAAAATTAGTTAATTATAACAACAATGTTAGTATTTATTATCCGTATAAGCGGTGCTGAGAAACTAAATAATTTAGAAATTAATAAATATATAAATATCTGGTATCATAAAATATATATTTAAGTTTCAATTTTAAATTATTTCTTCACTATATGTATAATGATTTGTGAAATTACATATTACATAAAATAGAAGTAAAATATCCCATAATTTGTTCATAAATTATTTTGATATTTCAACATTTACTTTAAGAGAACAATGAGCAATTTCTTATTGTCATTGTTATTTTATATTTAATATACTATAAGGTGTGGTTTGTATTAACGTTTAATAAATATGTAAACAAAACGATCTTACTCTTTTAAATTATAATCTAAGTTAGTACGAGTATTAAATTTAAATTTAAAAAGTCTCAATGATAATTCTAATACTGTATTGAAATTATAAGTAGAACAACTTTTGAAATACCAAATAAAGTCTAAGATAAAAATGGTCATAGTAAAATATATTCTCGACTAATCTCATCTTATATACAGACATCATCAGCAATGATAATATTTAATATGTTAATACGTTAATACGTTAATATCGGAAATAAAGCTTACATATTATGTAAGTTAAAATAGGTACTGAATAATAATCACAAAATATTTTGTTACATGAGAGTACAAATTAAACAATACAATTAAACCGAAAACATGAAGAAAGAGAGATACAAGGTTGAGAAAATAAAACTACGTAATTGCGCAAGAGTTATTAAGAAAGGGTTGGATGTTCAGGATGGGCCATAAATTGGTTACACTTCAAGAAACGATCAATTTATAAGATAACATTAATTTGAAAATTCCAATTAATTTACATACTATAAGTGTGGCAAGAATGGTTAAAGACATTCTTAACTGTACCAGATTCCATTGGTACAGTTGCTAATCTACCTGGCAGCACCCATCTTATAGGTCTACCCGAGCAAGCTATAACGTCGATCTTGTTGCAATGGATTTAGAATATGAAGAATCCAAAACCAGTGGTCGAAAAACTACCAATCTTACGAAAACTTGAGGGTTGATGACCCAACCCAGAGAGACATTTTCAAATGTGTTCAGAATTGAATAGACATAATTATGACTACTACACTTACGATAAACATAATTTGGTACAAAAAACGCAATTAAATAAATCAAGTATCACGGTATGGACGGTCTTGTACGCATGGGAGTTATTGGCCCTTATTTCTTTCAAGATAATGCTAAGCGTGATAACTACCTCGAAATGTTGACAATATACCTACATAGTTACTCAACATCAGTATTAGGATTGGTTCCGGAGTATTATCTTCCTGCTTATAGATGGTGTACCACCACATTGGGCTATATAGGTGAGGGATTAATTAAATGCAACATTTCATGATTGTTGGATTGGACAGCATGACTTTATTGAGCATAGGCATCCAAATCGCTCAACTTAACACCATTGGACTTTTTCTTTTTGTATATGATTAGGATTTCCTCTACAAGACGAATCCCAGAACCATCTAGTAGAGTTATTACCAGAGAAAGGGAGACAATAGCTACTGATATTGACTCGTGTGATAAAGTGTACATGTCTTTTCCCAATAGAGAAACATAAAATCTGAAATTTTTATTTCAAATATTACTTTCATGTTATTTGTGTAACAAGTGTTTCTGTTTAAAATATGATTGTATTAAATACATTTGTTTTTTTGTTTAATATTAGGTATATCTGAATTAAATATACTTGTTTCTTGAAATGTGTATAAACTCACTTATATGGGCCATCCTGTACATTCTACATAGGTACATGCTTCTTTTATAAAAATGGCAAGAAAAAGTATTGACAAAATAGAAGAATTATTAATATTACATAATCAGCTAAACAAAAGGCGTGAGAAGCAATAGCGTACACTAATCTAACGTACAAATATATACGAAGGATCATGCTTGTCATTACTAATAGAAAAATATACGAGACAAAAGACAAATATTTCCCTAACATTAAAAAGTACAATATTTAATGATTAAAATGCAATATTAATTAAAACTTTTTCTATTCATTCGTTAAAAACTCAACTAACAATAAAATAGCTCTCTTTTAGCGTTTCGAAAGTTCATTCAATAATAAACGAGTAGCCTCCCTCATTGAAGCCTTTGAATTTGTATTATTGTTAACATTGAAAATATTAAATTGACATTTTGAACAGGTTTGCTTAATTGATTTTTTTCAAATCAATTTTAAGCCTTAAATATTTTCATCATATTTTGTTTCATATCAAAGAGTTCGAAAAGCTGGGAGACGGAGAGGCGGGATAAGCAGAAATGGGAAATAGGGGGACAGCAACAAAAGGTGGGGAAGGGAGGTAAGGTTAAATGGTGGGGTGGCCAGAAGGGACAAACGATACAGAGAAAGGGGTAGGCGGGAACGGTAAAGGAGACATAGGGGGGATATGGTTAGTGGGGTAGAATCTGAGGTCGATCGAAGCAGGATGTGCTAGTCTAAAGACGTCTGCATGGTGCGGGTGGTGCAGTTGAAGTCGGCAATGGTGAGACTACTACAACTTTTGTGGCACCAGAGTTGACAGGAGACGCAGAGAATTGAGTTGCCCCGGGCGACGGAGAGAGAGCAGAACAGGGAATACTTTAAACACGTGTTATAGTAGTCCCTGGAGCAGAAGCAGCTGGGAAAGCCAACAGAAAGCGTGGGAGGTGATGGAGGCGGCAAAGGCTGTGGTGGAGACGAATAATTGTGGAACGACAAGAGAGGAAAATTCAACCAGCTAGAGAGCGCACAAGGGTTTTTACATTTGCAATCGATATATCGCTGCAGCGTTGGTGGCACCAGAAGGAGCAAACGGAATACAGTACTTAGTGAGTAACTCCGGTGACTGGGCTGTGACAGTGGTAGCAAGGAAACGCGGACAGTCTGGGGTTGGTCTCGATGTACCCAACTTTTATTGTTGTTGTTGTAGTTCAACCTCACTGATCTCGGTCATCGAAAAAAGTTAGTTAGTTGGTATTTATGGGGATCGGGAATTTCTATTTGAGTTTGTTCCAATAATCCAAGGCTTTATATAGGGTTTGAATACAAGATCTTTGGCTCTTTGTATGTTGCATTTCTGTCTGAGGTTGAGAGCTGCATTTCATTTGGAGGAAATGTGTGTAGGGCTTTCTTCCTCCATATCGTATGTGCTGCAAAAGTTTGAGCTGGATAGACCAATTCTATGAATATATTGGAGTAGAACTAGTGAATGACCTGATCTTAGGGTATAGAGTCCGGCTTGTTCAGAGAGGTTTTGAATGTGAAATTGATCTTTTGTTTGCCATATTTTACTTTACATCTATCGTGGATGAGTGTGGTGGAGGTTTCTGCACTTTTCTGCGTCTAGTACAAGTCTCACAAGTCTACTGGTTATAGTTGGCCCTGAAGTCAATAAAGGCTTTGCTATATATTCCCATACACTTCCTGTGGACTATCTTCTTTACAGACATTACATATGCATTCCACTGACCTTTCTTACATTGTCAGCATTTTTTACCATATGCTCAGTGATGGGGTTGGAAGTCACTGTGGTTCCTCTAGTACCTGTCGCGGTGCTCTTGCAATTTCGCAGATTAACGGGGGTAGTTGGTTCTGTGGTAGTGAGGGATGCCGGAGCAGCTGGCATGGTAGATTTCTTCGCATCTAGTACATTGCATCGGTCTTGTACTTCTTTTGATAGTATGCTTGGCATTTCTGGCATTTATCGGATCCTCGGTTGGATTTTATATAGTTAGCTCTAGTTGGAAGTGGTTTCTAACACTCTGGTTTCCAAAATACGGTGCATTTCTTCCTTGATGGGTGCAGGAAGGGTTGTAGGGTTGTGTTTCTACTTATCGAGCGCTCCCTTTTAGAGGGCCCGAAAATACCACGGGAAGGTGTGGCGAAGTGGCGTATTGTTATTGTTGGATTTCCCGTGCTCCCATCGCGGGATCATGTGAGTAACGTCCCAGCTCGAAGGAGGTGCTAAGTAAGGTGACCAATACCGACCCCTCACTCAGCAGGGAAAAATCTGGGCAGATGTGGGAAGGGAGGTAGCATGAAAAGCAAGACAAGACAGTAGAGGAAGCAGGCAAAAATAAAGGGGAAAAAATGAGCAGAAGCAAAGAAAGAGGGTGTAGAGCTGAGAGATTAGGGAGGGAGGTAAACCTGATCGAAGGATAGACGAAAAGAACCGGACACTCCAGGGCGACGATCTTGTCCTAAGAAGGCAACTGTTTGAGGTTTCCATCTATGTACATCTTAATAGGAATACCACAGGCTTGCAATATAGTGGTACTCTTTATTGACCATATTTATCGGAGCTACACGAATGTTTCAACAAAGGAAAACGATCACATTGCCAACTTTGTCAATTGATGTTCTAAATTTTTCCTGAAATGGATATCAACGAAGTACATGCTCTGGTTCATATGAACAAACAATTTTTCCATACTCAACCTCGTTTTTATTGACCGGACGTTTATATAGACGCGGCTGAGAAAGTAACACCCAATTAAATTACTCTAAAGATAAATTACACTAATCCTGCTAAAATATGCAATTATTTTCAGGCAGGTAAATGGTTATCAGGTTTACTTTAGGTATACCAACGTAAACTTCTGTTGCTCCTTTTACCTCTGAGTTACATAAATTCATAGATTTATTAAGAGTGTCTCATCTATCACACTACCTCTAAGCTAGAAATATGAAATACATAATCGCCTCACTTCTTGGAGCAAAATTTGAGATATTCAAATTTCGATAACCAGCTACTAGAAACATACGATTAAGATATACAATATTTTGGTTATAGTCATCTTCGATAATGTATATTCATATCTGTTGTTCTCAAAACTTTCAAATATTTTCTATTCCTATTCTTGCTTATCCCATCTGTGGATCTATCGTCTAGACAAAAAATTCTCCACTACAATGATTACAAACTTTATACATTACTTCTGTCAATTTCTCAAGTCGATTCAGAAACTTTATTTCCTTGTTGTACGGCTCACCATAACAATTACTTCGATGATTTAACTGTACCCCCAGCATCATGTGGCCTATGTGTATAGTGTTTAATTATATTCTTTTCTTTATTAGATGATGCAGTAACATAGTCAAGGCAAGAACAAAAGAAGTGATGATCCATAAGTTATGTAGCTTGAAAGACGCTTGAAAGTCATTAATTAATTCTTTAATTCTAAGTAGAATAGGTTTTTTTACCACTTTTTATCATTCTATAATTTTATTTTTAAATACATTTTTTTGAAAATCTATATCAGAATTACTTAGAAAAGGTAAATTTTACTGTAAAATTTCAAAAGAAATAATTTTTTTCTAAAATAAGAGATCTATTTTAATGTAAAATTTTAATAGAATTTTTACAAATTCTTGGTACTAACCAATATAGTCAATACATTTTTACGTCCGATCAAACCTACTTTTGACAAAAATTACACATATTGTAATTTTGAATCAAAGTTTTATTTTTTCTATGATTTCTGACAATATTTTTACATACATTTTCGATTTTCTATTTTGGAAATATGACTTTATTATATATGAATATATTAGGTAAAATTTTTACCTATATCTTAGATATTTCTTTTGTTTATAAAAATGCACTGATTATATGTGTTGTGTTTGACTTTCATATTATGTCCGAGAATTTATTGAAGCCCCTTTCTTACTATGTTAAAGATTTCCTTTATATACTTATCTACATAGAAGTACATAAGGCAAGTACCTTTTAAAACATAAATTAATGCGCAATTCTTAAACTTAAATAACCATATAGGTTACAATTTTTTATTATTACATATCTTTATGAAAATTATCAGATATATTACTAACATAATACTATAGTAGTAGCATAAGAAAACACAAATTAGAGGTGTGATGAAACTTAAGTGTTTAAACTAGTGGACATTTAATAAACTCTTTTACAATAGAAGAAATATTACAAATAAGTTTATATTGTTTCGAAGAAATAAAGGAGATCTACAATTAATAAGGTTACGAGAAAGTTTTGGAATTAGTTAATAATCAGAATAATTATTATAATTCTTGGAAAATAAATCGTTAGAATAAACATTATTAACAAATGCTAGCCTTAATTGAGGCGAACTACTGCTTATAGACGTATGTTATCAAAATAAATAAATGTATAAATAAAGATAATTAAATATAAATAACATTAACCAAATCTAGCGTTAGAATTCCTATCTCTGGCTCTATCCAATAAATATAAACTGTGATGTAAAAGTATCAAAATACAACAAAGGCACAAGTTCAGGAACATATCAAAACCAAATATTTAGAAATTAAATTACAATAATTGATTAGCTAACTCTAGTATTACTTTATTTTACTAAAAATTTACCCAGCACATTGTTCAAACTTATCAGGAGCAATTATCAGGTATTTCGCGTCTAATTCTTCTTCTTTCGGACTTCTTGATAATTGAAGGTCTCAAAGCGTCAAACTAAGAGACGAATTCAGCATTTATTTTTACACAAAAACTCTAGTTGCCAAGTATAATGTTTTATTCAAACTAAAATTTTTTCACAACTTATTTCAACATAAGTATAATTCCTTAGCAGTATATTCTAACTACTGCACCGTCGCACAGAATGACATCCAGCATCAAACGAGAATACATACAAGAACTCAAAAGGCATTCATAATCACATGCATAAGTTGGAACAATAGCAAGAGGTAACAACCCATTTCTAACAAAAGTTGCGTCCTTGCACAACTTGGAATTCTTCCATAAAAGATTCTGCCAGGTACATAAAAATAGAACTTCATAACATAAAAACATGAAGCTGGTGCAAATGCTGACATTTTTAATTTACTGAAATTCCAATTTGTTCTTTCATATTCTCATTTTTCAATTTTTCAATGTAAACGTACACGTATATTTAGTTATGAGTGTTTGTCCCGATTCTCATCCCTGTATGTGGCAGGGTAAACGATAAAACAAAACAACACAGGACACCCACTAGGAATTAATATGACATAATAAATGTGCATTGAAATATTAAAATCATAAAACTAATCAAAATGATACCGCATTGTTTCAGTAGATAATATTATACTAAATATTCGTATATTCCAAATCCAAAATCCATCGACATTGGATTTATCATTTACTTATAATTTATCATACATAATATATTATGTAGATATAGATAAAGAAATATAGAGAGATATTTATCACTTATTTATGAAATTTTATTTATTATGCTAACATTTTAGTTCCTGATGACCGAGAGTCTGTGATTTTTGAAAGTATAAATGAAAAATTTTACTTCTTGAAGTTTGATATGTATTTCAGACTAATTAAACAATGACAAATCATTGGTGAGAAATGATTTTAATGTATATATATTGAAGTGCTTACCTATAATGTCAATTTAACTTAGTAAAATTCGGTTTTGAATGAAGGTATTATTTTGAGTATGTTGGTGGCAAGACGTAAAGCTGCACCAAGATTAATGTTAATTTGTAAGACGTATCATAAGAAGAAGAGGAGAGATCCTCTCAAAGATTCAGAAATAAGAAAAAGTTTTTAGAAATTGGGGACTAGAGAATAAAAATGTAAACAAGTTCCGCTAAAGGTAAATTATATCTATATGGGGAGTAAAACATGGTAGGTATTCATGTTTATGTGTTACTGGGTGTAGGGTTAGAGACTATGAATTACATTTGTATGTAATTTTCAGCATAACAGGGCTGCGCATTTTATGGCGATGATGTTGATAGCCCTCTTTAATTTGAAATAATTCTTAGTCGCTGGAAAGGTGAACTTTGTTTTCACTTCATTTAGAATAAACGAGTTATCGGTGTCACCAATACAGCGCCTTACAATTTTAGTATATACGTATGATCCATTTCAACACAAAATTTTAAAATCAAAATATGTAAAAACAAAGCGAAATTAATATTTAATAATACTTGTTCGTTAGATTTGGGTACATGTGATATATTATGTGATTAATAATACACACCCGGGCACAAGACGCCTATTTTTCACCCTGAAAAATTTATCCACAATAAGGTAAAAGTCTTGATTTTAATTTTCTTGTGGATGTTCATCAGTGCCAATAATGTATTATAGTCCCTTTACCTTCGTGGTATTGCGAAGATACGTTTTTACACGTTTTCATTGTCCTGAAAGAGTGCTCTACACTGGCAGTTGAGAAAGACATTGACATAAGAGTCGTAAGGGTCTTATAAATGTATTGGAATACAATTCTGGGTTTATCAGGTCAAGAACCCCATTTATGTATCGTGGCTTCGAGTGAACTGGAGCCTTATTTTCAAAGCTACTTTTCACTTTCACTTTCACATACAATAACACTTACAATTAAGTGGATTTTGTATTTTCAAAACTACTTTTTTCTTTTACTTTCACTTACACTTATGTGGATTTTGTATTTTTAAAGCTAGTTTTCATTTATACTTACACATTTACTTCACTTAAATAAAGTGGTATTTTCGAAATTACTTCTCACTTGTACAATATGATGCACGATATCGACATTCTCTTTCATATCTATTACACTAAAAATCATGCCTTTTTTAACAGTTGGATATATAATAATTAGATTAATAAAATATTAGTTTAAGGATTAATTAGTAAAGAAAGCATTTTAAATGAAAAATTTCATGAAAATAAATCATATTGAAATATTGAAATATGTACAAAATGGATAGACATTAATGTCGATATACATTAATGTCGATATACATGTGATATTTTTATATGATTATAAAAAATAATAATAAATATGTTCACATACATGTTCTAGCGATGGCGTCTCGGCACTCTAGGCCTGTTTCGTCTAACGTCTCATCGACATCTTCTGAATCTGCGTTATAATCGATAGCTATGGGATCTAAAAAACAAAATTGTGTACACAGGCACAGGCCGCAATAATCCGGGAAGCCTTTCTTGGCACAACTCGCAAACTTTTCAGACATCTCCACCGTCCGTTTAGGACACCAATACAACGCTCTACCGTCGAGCGCGATGAACTCAGGGCCTTATTAAGGCGACGTTGGCGAGGCAAGAGGTTTGATCGCTCACTATATTGCAAAATGCATTGCGATTCTTCTTTGACTAACATATTGAATAAGTCAAAGATATTTATATATATTATAAGTTCCAAAAATGCCAAAATTTACTTGAATGCAAGCAAAGTAGAGTTTTGAAAATATCCCTTACAAATTATACTTCACCTTCACTTACACTTAAATAAAAGTGTTGAAAATACCAGTTACAAATCCTACTTCACTTTTGCTTACACTTGGGTAAGTAAACGTGTGAGTTTAGAAGTTGGTTTCGAAAATAAGGTTCCAGATCTCCATTTTTCCTTATATTTTTTAGCTCCGTTAGCTGTGTTGCCCAATCTTCAGCGCTTATCATTACTGAATCGAGGACTACGTGATTATCACGTAGTCCTCGTACTGAATGTAATATTTTCATGGTCAAATCGGATCTATTATATGAAATCTATCGCAATTTTTGTGTTTGCACAAAAAGCGTATCTACTATCTAAGCGGTGAAAAGAATATTCAACTTCAGCCAATATTGGATTACGTAATTTGTGTCTACGCGTCGACTAACTTCGTATTCTGCCAGAACAACTTTATTCACTTACTTGGATTACTTGGTCAGGTATCGATTAGACTCTAACTTATTGTTTTTCACTCCGCATCTACGACGCTGTCGTGTTTACACAATCCGTTTGCTAGCTTGTTGAGTGACCTTGACTTTTAATTGAACTCACTATAAGAATTTAATTGCGTGTTACTATGAATAATGATAACATTGATAATCTCAGTCTAGAAGAAATTAAAAAACTCTCGAGAGCCAACCTAGTTACTTTGATTACTGCTACTAAGTCAAGACGTCATTCTTCGCCTCCAGATAATTCACCTACTACGCAAGATGACAAAGAAAATAATCCTCCAGTTACGTTGAAAGCTATTGAAGCTTTGCTAA
>JAYRBW010141812.1:0-15038 GCA_036023295.1 Invenusta paracnida | reverse complement strand
ACACCACCTGATTACTTTTTGTGGGGTGTATTAAAAAATTCCGTGTATTCAAGCAAACCCAGGACAATTAATGAACTCAAGGCAAGCATTCAGAGAGAATGGAACCTCATCAGTCCTGATACATGTAAGAAAGTATGCCGAAGTGTACTCAAATGTTGCAGGGACTGTGTTGAAGCCAACGGACTTCACTTTGAACATTTGTAGAAACATGTCAATTGACTTCATTGTGAACATTTAAAGTACTGTACCTAAGTATACATTGTACATTTTACATTATATACATTGTTATTAAGTGTTAATTTGTACATTTTACATTATATATACATTTTATTAAAAATGTTAATTTTGAGTGCGATTACTTTTGGGACACATCTTACATTATATACATTGTTATTAAAACTGTTAATTTTGAGTGCGGTTACTTTTGGGATACTTTTGTATACATATACGAAATAAAAAATAAATATATAGTAACTTTTTAACGCAATTTTTAATACATATCTCGGTCCCTTTATTACATTTTCCTATCAATTTTTACTTTATGTATAGAGCCATGCGCATAGTGTGAACTCTCTTTTGATGACTTTTGTTTTGAGAACTATTTTCTATGGGACGCTTCTGTTTTGTCCATTCTGTGACTCTATGGCACAAAACATTTAAATAAGAGTACAAAATGAGCATATGTGTCTGGAATAGGATTAGAAGAATGGTTAGCAGTAAGTTATTTTGTTTAAATAGTATTACAGCAATGAGTGGCTAACATTGAGCAAGCATAAAATCAGGATACTGAATATTTAATTTATTGGGCTTGCTATGAATACAGTCCTCTATGAAGCCACATCTAAAGTCGACCATAAGTCCGCTGTATCCCTCTGGGATAATAAAGTCTTCTTCTTGCTGCCCCGCATTCGTACATTTTGAAGCATATCGCTGCATTGCATCCGCGCGATTCAGAGTAGGTTTTTTTGGCGTGGCAGGGACCTTCTTCTTCTTTTGAACAGTAGGAGACATCATCGAAATTGCTGCGTTCCCAGATGGAGGAGTGTCGGTCATGAGACAGACATTATACGGCTTTGGTGATTTCATCGGCTCATAGCGTATCTGTACAATGTGTAGATTTAGACTGGCAACGTGTTCTCCATCGCCCGTGTTGACCCATGTAAATACGGTTGAAGAGCATTATAAACTGATAGCGGTCTGGTCCAGATATCTCTGTAAATTTAATCGCCTCAAACCTGCAGATATTGCTCGACATCTTAGCCAGTATATGTCTGAGGTAGGAGAGAAGGTAGGTCGCAGCGTAGGTGCGGACATGTAGAGGTCTCATAAAGCTTTGGTTAGTAGAGCAGTCGTCTCAGAAGAGAGGTAACCTTGCAGCTTTTGTTGGGCCACAAACTCTATCCAGCCCACGTTGGCCTGTAGATGATCGCGTGGCTCGTCTGGCACTGTCTCGTCCATGATCAAAGAGAACCCAATAACCCCACCACTAACTATTTGACTGGAGACTTGAATAGTATGGTAGCGTTTTTGTCCAGCATAGAAAAATCGACCATATGAATAGACCGTTATCCCATCTTAATGCAGGGTTGGGCCCCACTTTAATATCGGGCTGATGATGTGTGTGGCTCTATAATAAATTGCAACATGTTGAGAGCAGAGAGAGGAGTGAGGAGACGACAGTCAAGTAGCGCGAACAAGAGTAGAATGAGCTATAACAGATGCGGCCATCCCCTATATACTCTCCAGGCTCTATAATTGACTGAAGCCGTACTCGATTCTGATTGGTCGAGAGGGTTGGGGTAAGGGGGTGAGTTCGAGATACTCCTACCATACTACTCACCTGCCCACACGTCTCATGCTAAAAGAGACTTTCTTAATGAAATTTTTCAAGATCGATGGGTTGGCAAATTTATATCAATACCGTGGCTCCGCGTAGTCACAGCCTTACATCCTGTGACAAATTCTTTCTATAGGGTATATTGAAACCCAAGTTAATTGCACATAAAACAAGTGATGTAGCTGAATTGTAAGATGCAATCACCACAGAATTCTATCGCTTTTCTGAAAATCTACTGGCATTCATGAATAAATAAATGTACCTTCCGTCAAATGCACCTGTGTATCAAGCACTAACTTAATCCATATGCAATTGAGTTGTAGTTGATCCATGTAACAATTATTAAGAATACTAATTGAAATCACAATATTTATTTTTATAAATTTGTTGTATTAAATGTTTTGTTTTTAATATAAATATATTCTTCTATTTCAAATATTTTGTACATATCTCCAACTCGTATACTAAGAGCTTATGACACACCTTGTAATTTTTTTACATCTTGTAATTTCAATATAATCTTGTTACGTTGATTTAATTGCTAGAGGAAGAGGAAACCCGAGCCGAAGTTGGAGACTGGTTTATCGATGTCTGTTGAAATTAATATATTTCTTGTAATTTTATTTAATAATTTTCGTAAAATAGTAAATTGTATGTTATAAGAAATTATTACTGAATTTCATAAGTAAGTAAGTTACACTTAATAGATATTAATATTTAAAAACTATTTCTTGAGCAATTTTGTATTTATATGTTTAATTTTTATGAATATAAACGTGTATTTTGGAAAACAAAGTAATTATACGTTTGTAAATAATTTAATTATACGTTCGTTTAAAAAAATAATAAAATACACAATTAAATAGCAATAAAATAAAATAAATATATTTGTTAAAATAGATATATTGCTTAATAGATCTAAACACAATTTAGAAAAATAATGAAAATATTTACATATGAAAACAATCTTTCACGTAATGGATAAGAATTAATAACAATATACATAGTAATGATTAGATGATATTAATTGCTAGTAAATAATGTACAAATCAAGTATTATTGTGAACAGTAGGTATATGATCGAGTTTATGTACAATAATGTTCTAAAAAATAATGAACTACATATATGTACAAATGTTAATAAATAACGTTCTTATGTAAAACAAATTACAAAATAAAGCAGATATGGGCATATGTGCGAACATTAAATGTGTTGTCAATAAAAATTCCCTGAACATTAGTTGCTTAGTAATAGGAATAGGTCATAAATACGTATATTTAATAATGAGTATATCTGGTTTATATATATGTACATAATTGGGAACCTATATTTATCTTATATTACGCCAAAAATTTCAATAATTAACAGAATATGCCAAAATATGTGATAGCATAAATTATTTATTACTATATTACTATATTACTATAACATGTTCTATAAATAATAACATAGTATTATACTCTAGGATAGGAATAGCATAGTAGTTAGAATAGTTGGGATGTGATAGCAATAATACAATGTACACAAAAATTTGATTACAATGAAATTGCATAGCATATACAAACTTATATAAGACCACCTAAATTGAAAAGAGAAATATAATAGTATGGGTAAAGGCAAAAATCTGTAACTGTTTTATTGATTTTTCCATCAGAATACTATACTGCACAAGTTTAGTAATGTTAATATTATAGATGAGAGACTGCTGAGATCGATAAGATTTATTGGGTGAGTGAGTGAGTGAATCAGTTATGTCGACGCGAATTGCTCCTAGCATCTGAGTCCTCTTGCGCATAGGTGACAGGAACATCGTCGAATCTGAATTGAGAACTGCCTCCGCCCAGAACACTGCTGCTCAGTGCAATCGATATGTTTGGCGAATTGTGGTGAAGTGGGGTGTTGAGCCGCAGAAGGTGGAAATCACTCCGACTTGTTGTGCAGCTATCGCTTGTGGTCGGCAGTTCATCTTCCGTGCTCATGGCACCCACTTCTGATATCGATTGCTGGCTAGGTGGCGGTCCGCGACCGCTAAAATGTCTACCTCCAATACTACTTGATACTGCTGATGGTCGTGAGAGCAGCGGGAAGTGCTGTGGATGCGAGGACGAGGCGGTAGAGATGGCTGGAGTTGCTAGGTTACGACTGACTCCCCCTACCAAACGGTTAGTTGCTTGGGCGACCGGTGGGAGAGGCGGCGGAGAGGGTAAACGTTGTTTGCCCGGATTGCCCTTGCCAACCAGGGGTGGAGGGCGGTAGTGGGAGGAGAGGAAGAGGGAACCCGAGCCGAAGTTGGAGACTGGTTTATCGATGTCTGTTGAGAGAGGAGAGGTGAGGAGGGGAGAAATTCATTATTAGGCTGCTTCGATTGAGGGAATATTGAATGTGAAATAAAAAAATCACATTCGGGGCATTAAATTTATAGCAGCCTCAAACTTTTGCGTGGTTTCTAAAGAGCTAAAGTTAATTATTTGCCACAAAATTTTAAATATGATACCATATATGTACATACATATATTATAATTTAATATCACTGTATATTTTTTTATTCTATCATAAAGGTTTCACGAGAAATTTATAACTTAGAAAAACAGAATAAAATAGCTTAAATGAGGTAAAAATATATAGAATATATAAAAAAATATAACATATAGCATTTCAATGCTATATCCTATGTTCATAACTTCGTAAGGTATAAATGCGAACCATAAAGAAAAATATTATAATATTAACTATATAAAGTATTTGTATAAGTATATAAAATTATACAGCCCCGCTCATTAAAAACGCTGAACACTATAAAAATACAATTTTTCTAAAATACCTACCAAGAATATAATAATTTTCTTGAAAAATATGAGGTTTTAATTATTCTTATTCAATATTTATTGGTGCTGTAGACATTAAAGAAGTGAATTAATCATAAGTATAGACGTTATCAAATATATCATAGGTCGGCTTTTTGCTCAATTTATAGGTTATGTTTATTTAATGGAGAGGTAGATAAGTATCTATAAAAAAAGAATTTACTTCAAGTACAAATAATTATAACATATTATATATTTTTTAAAATACTAAGTATATTTATGTAAAATGCAAAAATTAGCACCTCTACGTACATGTAAAAGAAATATTAATAAATAAATATGAGTATAGTAAGACTTGATTCCATTCCATTTCAATAAAAATAAAAATATTCCCATAATTATACAGAACTGAATAATTAGATATATAGCCATTACATTTTTCTACAGAAATAGGTTGTCATCGGGCATATAATGACACACAGCACAGTTCATTTGAATTCATATACATACAGCAACACGTTTAATCACCCACTCTTTTAATACACATACACGTATCTATACCTACTTACTACATTCACGGATGTGTAGAGATAATAATATATGACGGAAACGAAAAATGGATACCCTATGACCTGCATAGACAGAGCCTGTAATTTATTTTATTGCTATTGGTTGCATTTCTTTATACTGTCCATATAGATATACCTAATATACGCCTCTGGCGCTTTTGCTGGTTGCAGCGCTTATATTTCTTTCCGCTGGTTATATTGGCCAATATAAGCCTGCTGTATTATATATCACATGCTTGTCCACACTCAAATTCGTTATAATTTGTACATAGATACTTCATATGTATAATAATATTATCCCGTTCTTCCTACACTTGAAGAAGGGAAAAGTCTAGCAATATAATATTTTAGTGGCACACACGTAAATTCTAAGCTCTGGTCAAGCAAAAGAGGCATTTTATGACGAAGAGCAATATTGTAAGACCACCCATAAAAACCGTGCGATAAGCTGAGAGGGTGTATTATATACATAAAATATACATTTCCAAACGGCCGACCGATATTCATAAATACACTTATAGATTATGTTACTTACTAAACTTCTTACATTGATTATATAACATTAAATGAAGAATTCTTAAAAATCTTTAGCTGAATATCCTACCTATACATAATACGATATGAAAAGTCTGTGAATTATTTAATAAAAAAAAAGTTTTATTGAAATTGTTGGACAAAATATCGGCAGGTATCGGAATTTTTTCTTGTTAATATGCTTTGTACACCCAAGTTATAAATAATATTAGTGTTTTGCGGTCAGAAATTTAAGCTATGAATCAGCATAATATGAAAGAATTTAGCAATTTTTTGAAGCTATAGTTTTTTCGATAAAAAAAGAATTTCCGAAAATCTGTATTTTTTTCGAAGTATCTATATTATACAAAATTCTAGTTCGGTAAATTTTATTTTACATTACTAAGAATATAAAATAAATAATACATATAATTTAAATTATTAAACTACTATTAAGTAAAAGCTTGGTATTAAAAACTTGAAGCTAAATAAGAAAAATAAGAGCATTGTGCAGATAAGACTTTAAAAGGCATGCCATGTCTAAACTGTATATAATATGATTACTCTCAATAGTGTATTGGTTAGCATATCCACCCAGCAAGTGGAAGACTCGGATTCAATTCCCTGTTGAGACTCGTATAATATGCGTGACATGTACGAGTATATCAAAATAGAAATATCGATTGGAATCAATATCACTAGAGCTAAAACTCTATCTGCTGATAGAGTTATTCTTGTTATTCCTCTTAATTCTCTCGTTATTCCTCTGGTTATGCCTCTAGTATACTGATGAATACTATAAGGCATAACATTCAAATTTAAATTGGATCAATGATTGATAAATGAATTGATTAAATAATATAAAAATAATGTCAGTCAACTTTATTTGTTTAAGATTCCTTTTAACCTGTAAAATATAAGTGCTGGATCAGCACCCAATATACCTAGCTTGCCTTGTAATAAATAAACGTCCTGGTCCAGTATTGCGATAAACAGACCCAAACTATAGGTAGGTCCTGTATATACATAGGTATATTGAGATATAGAACACGTACCTTTTCCACGTGGCAGCGGAGGTGAGTCAATGAGTTTTTTGCCCTTGCTGCCTCCATTTCCATTTCCACTCTCGTCATTGTTAGAAGGCTTTCGGGGAACCATCTTAGCGTCCCAAAGAAGAGGATCTCCCAGTTTGACTCGACAGGACTGTCGGGACCGACGCATTCGCTTCATCTTGGAGCCCACAAGGAAGACGACCATGGCCAGCAAGACTCCAGTGATACATAGATGGAGTTTTGTAAGAAAGAAGAGTAACTCTTTCTCCGACTCCAGCCAGCCGGTTGTTGCATCTGTTGCTGGATGCTGGCGACCCGCAAGACTCATTTGGTTAGTATGTGGATTGTAGTTACCGAGGCTAGGCGGGTTGTTTCCTATATCGAATGAAGGGAAAAGTATGGATTTAGTTTGGTACAATTAAATATTAACAATCAATTATCTGAAATAATATTAATTATATATGTCAAGTTAAAGTACATCTATTCTGTATTACTATTATATTCTGTACTATTATATTATTGAATTTCTTAAAATGTATTTATTTTATACACATAGATTAGCCATCTGAAAAATGTCGTTTCAATTTGAAGAAGTAAGATTGTGGTTAAATGTAAAGATACTTTCATATTTTTAATTACCACGATAAAAAGTTTAGTAAAAAGGCTATACCTATTTATATTTTATCTATAATATTTTAATGAATAAGTATAATATAATTTATAAATATAAATTGGCTATCTCAAAAAATAGCTGAACAATTTGAAGAAGTAAGTTTGTGGTTAAAATATTTGTCCATTCTAGATTTTTAATTCCCCCGATAAGAAAGACGTACTATGTTGATATATTTTTTAATATAGTTTTTTTTATAATAATATGTAAATGGGTTTATGTTTAATTTTTTATATGATTACGTTGTCCACAATCGCAAAATACACAATATTTTTATTGGAAATAGTTTAGATTGCCATTCTATGTATTGATTACTTTCTATGCTTTATGTATACCTTGATGTGAATTCTATAATGTCATGTTGTTATATATAAACATTATTATAAAAATGATGCTATATAAATTACATGCGAAGTTTAAAATAAGTATTTCCATATATGTCGATTTACACACAATGCATACAATAGTGATATTTAAAGAATTATACTGTACAACCGCCAATTATTATATAAAAAAGCGTAATTAAAATCTAAAATGAAATATTTAATTCATCAAGTTTACTAGCGGAGTATTTAATTACCTATACATCAATGACTACTAAACATTTTTAGTATATTTTTAGAGGTCCTTGTTGTACATATAAATATAGAGTTGCGATAGGTACTAATAAAAATTGTATCTAATACCTACACATAATATTATATAACGAATAATTAAATATAAAAATAGAACTAATTGTATTACATGATTTCACACAGGATACGATTTTATCTCAAATGTTTCAAAGCTTCACGGGCGTTATAATTCAAAATATAAAACGATATTATTTAAAATTAATGAACAATACAGTTCACTTAAAACATAAGTATATTTTTGGTATCATAATGTTAAATATGATAGCTTAAATATATATAAAGCTATATCCTAGTAATGAATCATAAATGGTTGAACTTTTATATTTTCGAACTATACCTATAGTAAATAAAAAATAAGTTCGAAGTATAAACATTGCTAAGTTTACGGCATATTTCTGTTTTTCTTGTTGAATTTATTACACAGGATAAAGTCGGTGAAGTAATCCTCGGTATTGGTGAAAGGTATTGATTTCACATGAAACGAGATTTAAAAAATCTGCATTCCATAATGAAATTTTATTGATTTATTCTTTTTAAATAGTATTCGGCGACCTTAACTTTGATGATAATATGTTCTGGGAATTTTAATTAGTAATATAATAAATAAGGTCATGCTGTATTAAAATATAAAATCATATTTGAAATTGTAACTAAACAAAAACACTCCTGTAGAAATTAATATTATATAAAATATAGTGTAAAAAAATTAATAAGTTGTTATAAATATGTTAAAAAATATATTAAAAAATAAGTTTCATAATTTATGAAATAATGGAACTAAAAATTTAAAACCCTAATATGATATATGGATAAATAGATATTTAATATATAAGTAAAAATGATCAAATACTTTTTATCTTTTTATATAACAAATTTTAATTAAACCAATAACGAGCTTAAAAAGTAGGTATGGTTTAAATACAGCAATAGGCAAAAGGGATTCACCGACTTACTCAATAGTTTTCTGTTAATATCACAACTTTATTCAGTTCTAGTGATAAAAATTATTGAGTTTAATAATATTGATTAGCGATAAAAAGTGTGGGCTGACTTGTACGCTATACAACCCTACACCAACATAATATACTTATACCTACTGTGTTTTCCCGGCGCAATAATATAGAGAGTAATGAAACTGTTTTTATTATACTCACACCACCACTATGATTATATTTCTGTGTCGATTATACAACAAGACGTCAACATTACCGCAACATTTTTAAAACACAAAGAAGCCGCCCATGATTATTCACTTTGCTGTGTACAATTGTACAAATAAGATTTCTGTAGAAGTCAAATTGCCGGTTTTGATTCATAGTTGTAAAACTTACATATTATATATTCTTCAATTTATGCTGGCACTATAAAATTAGTAACATAATTCTAATTTACTTATACTAGTACCCTTTTAGGTGTAACATATACTTATATATAAAGGTGTGAGTTTAATATCTAAAGAATTACATTTTTTTATAAAGCTATGAAAAGATTCAATTTCCGAACGATTGTTCGACTATATTAAATCATTAAATAAAAGAAATTATTTGAAAAGTTTAACTAAATTTTGAAGTTAGAAGAAATGTAAATTAATGCGACGTAATTTAAAGAATTATAATTATTTCGAGTAACTATTTTCAATTATTTCTCAGAGAGATAAATAATCTTTGTATTAAAACAAAACAAATTACACAAATTTTCTAAAACGTAATTTTATTTTATTATCCAATTATTATACATTATACTAAACAGCATGATTATGATTTGAAATACGTTTACGATTTTTTAAACTAAATATCATTGGTTAATTATGTTTTTTAGTTAGTGTACTTAAAAAACACTCGTTACATTTCTTTCCTTTACTTAAAGTACGCTCAATTAAATACGTATTGATAATTCAAAAATTATTTTAAATCATAAAATTAATTTCTAGTTAACGTATTTAGAAATAATACAAACATTTAATACACATGCGATAGGAGAAGCATGTACTATTACTAATAATACACAAACAATCTCACCTTGTGGAGGAAATATTCCTGCATAGTGTGATCCTGAAGAAATCTGTGACGCTTTATATCTCATGTATTCTGAAAAGTGTATATTTTTAAATACTTTTAATATCAAGTAGATTTAAAATTTAGTTTGTGAAAAGTCCAGAGTTCACACTATATAATAGTGTGAACCAAATTTCCTAATACTAATATTAATTTATATATAATACTACTTTCTCAAACAGTCAGAAATAATTGTGTTTTCACAAAGTATTGAAATCTTGAAGTTATAGAAATAAAGAGTTTTTATATGTTTAAACATATTTAAATACATATCCTACTACATATGTAGGTATAATCTAAAATTTACTAAAATCTCTGTGAAACGGAGTTATCGGAAAATATGAAATAAACCAATTAATGTAAATACATAAAACTATCAGTATATTGTTTGATTTGTTTATATTGAAAATATGACGCGCAAAAACTTATGTATAATATACGCATATAAATGAATGTTCAATATTCTTGATTTTATTAATAAAAATTAACGTACGCGTTATATAATTATATAAAATAACTGCTTTTGCTAAATTATATAAAAAGAAGATGGATAAATGTGTTTATACACATTGTTATAAAATATAGGAAGCTATATCGTCATAAAGACACAAGCAAACGAATGAAGAATACAATCGTACACCATAAAAAGAATAGTTTATTAATCATTTAAAGTGTTTTGTTATTAAGTCAATTATCTCAGTATCTCTCAATGTATATATACCATGCATTTAAGCTAAAATAAATAATTTATCTTTATTCTGTATATATGCATAATAAAAAAAGACATTGTACATTTATATAATATACGTGAAAGCAATAACAATATCAGAGGGAGTAGGTCACATCTGTCACAAATGCCAATGGGTGCCTACAAAACTCCTCTATCTATGGTTAGACAATAAAATTCTACATGTGTCCACATCAAAGAATAACCGACAGATGATGCTATATACAGGCGGGTGACAAAATACATCGTATTAAACAGACGCTATTTTACAAAAATTGTCTCTGCCATACACTGTGATCGGTTTTATGTACAATGGATTACGTATATTCATATACTTAATATGATGAAGTGTCAATTTATAGTATTCAGTTGGCGACAAGTTAAGGGCCAAAAGCGTATAAAAGTGTAATATTTAATGATTTTAAGCAGAATGTTATTGTATATGCATATTTATGAGAACAATTTGAAAGCAATTCTCTTACGGAAATATACAAGTGATTTTAAGATGAACGAAGATATATGCATTTATTCAGCATAACTATAAAAATATATTTTAACATAACATATTATTTCTATTTATGAAGCTAATGCGCTTAGTTATATGTATTAAAAAACTATATGCGATACAACAAAAAATTCATTGATCAAGTTTCTTTTCAAAATAATTTTAAGTCTTAAATTAATTCTAGTTACATATTGAAGTTTGCGAAAAATAAGCGGAACTTTAAAAAAAATTATCATTTATATATATATATATTCTAGTGATAAAATTTAATAAAAAATGGGAGTGTTTAATTTCTGTATTCTCAATCAAATATTTAGTTTCAAAATTCTCTTTTATTTGGATATATGTATATCTTAAGCGATATACATATAGTTACGCAAGTGTTTGTTGATATTATTAACTAAAAAGTAAAAACCAAAAAGCTAATATAGGGTTATGAAAATTATGTTGTTTTCATAAAATTATAATAACTTACGCTTATATGAGTTATCTAAAATTGTGAATATAAAAAATAAAGTGATATTGCCTGAACAAATTTTGATTATGGTAATATGTATCAAATCCAAAATATCAAAAGTGAAATGAAAACATGCCAAAATTAATTAAATAAAAACTGTTTTGCTGATACCCTTTTTTCTGGAATTCCTTTAAAATGTTATAAATTAAGTGAATTTCTTTGCTATTGTTGCTAATAAAAATTGGTTTACTTATTATAACATACAGTTTAATTACAAATAGTAAATAAAATCGATACTATAATTTAAATAAGATATTTTTTGTCAAAATTTATTCAAAAGAGATGTCATGGCCAGATGTTCAGGCAGAAGAAAAAACTTGAACCTGCTTACCTTGACAGTTGGTATTGAAAAGAGGTCTCAGTTGTTCATTGTGAACTGCGAGCCCCTCGTATGTAGGACAACTAACACAGGAAGTAGTCTGTAGAGATTTGTCACAGAACTGGAACCTGGTGTCGCAGATTTTATCTCCACAAGTAAGGTGGAATTGCCTTTCTGCGCCAAATATGTTCTTACTAGGAGCCATGATATTTTCAGTCCTTATTCTACTACTGAATCGTAAATATTTTGAAAACGATTCAGACCTTGATCACCGATGACAAATTGAGTAAAATCCAGAAATCAATTCAAGAAATTAAATGATTTTGAAAATAATATCAAAAATTAATCCAAAGCTGAGCAGTAGGTGTTAATTCGAGTATACTTTTGTATTACATGAAGACATCACCTATTTTATTCTTCGGAGCACAAAGGAAAGTAACACATTTAACAATGAATTGTGTGAGATCTAAAATTTAAGTAATGTCAGGGTTAACACGGGGAATATAATAGTATTAACTAAAGGATGTCAGGTTACAAAGACAGCTGAGGAGAATGAAGTTAAGTGCTAGGCAGTAATTAGAATATTATGATAGGCAAACTAAGACTTGGTTGTTCGCCCACGCAAAATTTTATTTTATTAAGGCTATCTGCTACTTCACGTGAGTCACAACAGTGAAATATAGTAAACTATAAAAATAACCTACTGTGACGTCGACAACTTATTTTAAGCTGAGGTTGGGATGCCCTTCAAAGAACCAATCAGAAAGTAGAAGCGCTTTCACCAAAGAAGGAATGTAATATTATATTATAGACAACCTTGTTTTACTAAAACCAGCCATGTATAGGGGTAGAGAAATATTAATATTTTAACAGTGCAACATCATTTATTATTAACATGGCTTGTCAAACATGCGAAAACCAATTACTAACTGAACGAGAAATGTACTTGAAATACCGAATAAATGATTAATTATAATGTGTCTTTATTTATAATATGTAGGTACGTTGAACTAAATTTGAATTCAAGTATATGTAAAAATCCACAATAAATACTATGATGATAATATAATAGTGAACATTACCTACTGGTATCTAGGTGAGTCAATTAACTTATTTCATAAGAATTGTCAGAACTTTCGCGCATTCTATGCTATTTTAAATGTCACATTTAATGGCAATAATCGTAAAACGTGATTTTATTCTTGACAAATAAAACAAAGTTAAAGGAAATATTTCTCGGAAACCATTAATGATTTCTAAGGTTTTCTTTATAGTTACACATATAATATATGTATTAATATATATTCCGCGTGTATAATTAACAAAATAACTCCTATACATAATAAACAGTTGCTATAGTAGAATTCATGCCAAATATATAGTGCCAGTTTCCTAGAACATTACCAATTAATCTTGCCATGGAAATTTTTTTTGGAGTTTGTTCCGAATTATTATATCACCTAAACTATAAAATAAACATATCTATGCAAATGATAACTATCAGTGTTGCAAGGGAAATATAAGTAAAACTGCTTTAAACGACCAACTGCTGCGGTTTTTAATTGATGAATTTGGGTTTTCGACCGCATAGATATTAACTTTTGTTCATCATTGATATTATATGTTTCATACAAGTATTACATACACACGCATTAGATTGGTCAGTAAATTCCATAGATATGGGAAATGTAATAAAATAACTATCCATACCTATCGATATAAGAATTAAAAGAAAAACTGCAAAGTACTCGAATTTTATTTAAATATTAAAATTTTCATCTAATATTTTTTCTATTTAATACCTATAATATTTACTATATATGAAGTATTACAAAACGAGAATATATTTGTTAAAAAAAATTTTCTAATGCATTACAAATTTATATTAATATTTATATATACAATAAATATATAAAATATGAATTAATAATATATTAGAATAAAAAAGTAAATATACATATAGACATATGTATTTGTGGTCACACCATTTTAGAATAATTTCACTAAAATATTAAGAAAGAGAATTATATATATTGTAATTCACTTTAAAATTGTGACATACTTTTTTTAAGTATTAATAGACATATACATTGGACACAACATCGTCAACTACATAATTCAATTTAACTATAAAAAGAACTCCTGAGTGATATTTTACATTATCCTAAATATCACTCAGGAGTTCTTTTTATAGTTAAATTGATTTATATAGTTGACAATGTTGTGTCCAATATATATAATTCTCTTTCTTAATATTTTAGTGAAATTATTCTAAAATGGTGTGACCACAAATACATATGTCATTTGTTATATAGGTAATTCTGTCACTTCGAAACGAAAAACATTTTAATAAATCTTAGTAATACAAAACTTGTGGAGATTTTCTAAGATTTTTTGTAATAAGATCTTAATTAAGAAATTACATTGATATTAAGATTTACAAAGAACATACCGAGATTTCTTAATAATAGGGGGTAAAATGCAAGTTTTAAATAAATCACAAAGAATTAATTGCCGTAAGCTTAAACTAATCAATCGATAATTTACTCAATGCTGCAGTGCAAGTCAGTTTGTTAAAGCCAGGAGTATATACCAGGGTTCAACTTGCTACCTTCGGGATTCAAGGCAGTAGTGCTACCCAATTGGCTACCACTTTTATACTTTCAACTTTAACTTTAAGATTGCATTCGTATACTGCTAAGTATGTAGCTGACTTGCTACACATATACCCTATAGTTTACGTCACTTTTAAGATGACATACGAGGGGGCTTCAATAAGTTCTCGGACTCAATATTAAAGCAACCCCCTAGACCTATAATCAATATATTTTCATG
>JAYRBW010141801.1:0-15039 GCA_036023295.1 Invenusta paracnida | reverse complement strand
TACATATTTACTTTTTTCTACCATTTTGTTATTCCGGGCCCGTGGATTATATATTTACTTTTATTTTGTTTACTCACAATATAAATACATAGTTTAATTATGTTTTGTTCCATTCTTACAAATAAGTTAAATTCGTCTCCAAGTCATCGAGTATAGGTAGTTAGTTGTAATTAGGGCGCATATCAAGGTCACCCATCGCCCACTCTATGAGTGTCGCTCCTCCTACGCCAACGCTATATAAGTGCCTCCCTTCCACACACGCACTATATAAGTGCCCCCCTCTCCGCCCTCGTTCCGTTGTGTGCCTATAGATACTATTAAATGCTTCAGCATCTTTCAAATTTCTGTGCATCATTGTGAACATCATTTCGTTCATTACACGAAATTGAAATTTTTAAATCAAGCCATAATGTTATATATAGGCACAGGAGTTATGATGTTACAAATTGACTATGACTCATTGTCACTCCAAAATTATAGGTATAGAAATTTAGTATAGAATTTAGTAGAATGGTAAAATATACAAATCCTTAATACAATTTAATGTAAACATCCATAATAATCAAGATTAACTATAAAGAAAATGAAAACTCACCCGAAATGCCTGCAATATCTGCATCGTGACGAGCTGTGGTCTCTCTTCGTAACAATCAATTGGCCATAAACAATTTTCACCAGTTTCGCAAAAGTTTGTGTAATTTTGCAACTTTATAATCTGATTTTCTTGACGAACTTTAAATATAAATTTTTTTGGATGAAAAGCCTGTACATTGTAACCCTGAAATTATAATAAAATTCATATTTGTTATAACACACAATTTTTGACAATCATGAAATACTGCATCCCGATTTCAATTCAACAAACATCTCAATATTTACTGAAAGAAATGAAGAAAATGAGAGTGATTTAAATCATAATTAAGTCCCCTTCATTTTCAGACATGGCGCCAGATGGATTCCCTTAAATATGTGCTTAATTTATATTAAAGTCAAAATTTATTTGTATTTGGTTTGAGGAATAAGTAAATAAAAATATTTAATTACAGCTTTTACTATTTTGTCCCGTGTTCGTTAAAGAGAGGCCAACAAGGCGTAGAGAATAAAATTAATTTTAATAAATTCCTAATTGAAAAAATGTTCTGACCTCCCAATCCCTTTATTGTTTATGTAGCTGCTATAAAAGAATTGGTGAAAAAAATTGCAATATAAAAAATTTCTTATTCTTTGTTGATCTGAAAATGTAATTAAAGATTTTTTTCAAGTGAATATATATATCTTCATTATTCTAATAGCCAACCACAATTTATAACCCACAAAATATGGCATTTATTGAATAATATACACTTTCTCTTTGAAAATGAGCATTTCAAATAAATTTAAACTACAATATAACAATTAATCCATCAGTTCCCTAAACTTAAAATCAGTACATACTATTTTTTAATTAATTTAATGTAAGCAAGGGGTAGCCAGAATTAGACATGAGGGGCTCTCAATCAAAGAGCAGCAAATGTTGTTAGTGACATTTTGGAATGCATTTATATAGAAGAATCAACATTAAGATAATTTTATACATATTATGGATGTAGTTTTATCATACGCAACTGACAAGTATGTATAGTGTAGGTACTTATGCATAATACAATGGAATAATATATTATTATAATATTATTCTTTGTCTTGTGTGATCTGTTGATTTATTTGACATACACCGTACCCATAATGGAATATCTAAAAAACATTCCCAAATATTTTTGTTATTTTGTGAGCGAAACTCAGTCTTGTGTGGGGGAGTGCGTTCGCACTCACACAACCCTGGTAACGCCCTTGATGTAAGGGTAATGATTATATGTATTTAATATAATCTAAACAAAAACGACAGTGTCACAAAAAATGAAAGTCAAGATGGGGGAGCTCCTCAAAAGTAAAATGCTAAAATGATATTGATGATATGATGTACAGCCATTAAAGAAATTGGTATAAAAAGACGTCAACATTTAATTGTTACAATGCTTGCTATTTAAAATACATATGATATACAGATGAACAAGTAATATGTATATCTAAACTAGAAAATTTATAAGAATAATAGAACAAAAATCATGAAAAAATTCATGTCAATGGTATAAATTGTACAATTATTTACTGTTTTCCACGAATTTTTTCATATTTTTTGTCGTCATATTTTAATAAATTTTACAGTTTAGACGTATACCTATGTTCCATATTTATCTATACATTTATGCATCTTAAACCGCAAGCATTTTAACAATTAAATCTTGGCGCCATGTTTATATCAATTTCTTTGATGGCTGTACTATGTATCATGATTATCATTTTAATGTTTTGTTTTTTAAATCTTTGTACCCTTTTTATATCAATTTCTTTGAGGGTAGTACTTTATATCATCAATATCATTTTAACGCTTTTCTTTTGAGGAGCTCGGTTCTTGGCGTTCCTTTTTGTGACGCTGACGCTTTTGTTTAGACAATAAAAGTAATAAAAAACAAATTTTCATCGAAATTAAAAAGTATCTAGAAACCTTTTCAAAAGTTCATCTCAGGTTCATTTTTATCCATTAGCACTTGTCGAGTACGCTGATACTAACAATGAGATTGTTAATGCATTTTAGCCTGATTTATTAGCGGTTAAAAATAGACCTATTCTCCTCAGCATTAATGACTAGAGATGTTAGCCTTTCTCAAGCTAATTGCTGACGCTCTTGTTCTTGGTTCGCATCGTCTAATTAAATACTATTATTATATCAAACATAACAACTTAGAAATAAATTGAATTAAACAAGCAGACGACAAAACAATTAACATCTTTGTAAAAGCTTAAAACAATAAACATAAACATTCCATAAAATGTAGTATCTACACGACATCCAGTTTTAGAATTGAAATCATCTAATTAATTGAAACCTTATTTCGAGTTGTTACTTATACTAAATTATGGATATCTAATAAGCAACAAACGATCCATATATGTATATATATGCATTATATACCTAACAAAATATATAAAACCAAACGGTATGTAAATTAATTAACCACATCAACCCATAATTTTAATTAATAGTAAATTGTAACATACCCGGCAGGGATCAAGAAAGAACACAAGAGAGATGCCAGCCGCTCGCATGTCATTAGCAAATTTTTTGTACCAGTTATAAACTAGTGCATATTCGCCACAAGGAATTCGAAAAAGTTCCGTATTTAAATAAGCTTCAGCAGCATGCAGGAATTCCATATATAAGAGTTGTTGGAAACTATGAAATTCAACCAAAATTTCTAATCCATTTAGCTCCCTAGCTTTGGCAATAAGATCCACTGTTTCCATCACAGCTGATCTGTTATCTTTGAGATATTGAAACAGTCTAAAAATAGTCATACTTGATAGATATCTAAAATGGAATACAAAAATATTTCAGCATTTAATAAAATCAAAGTAATAAAAATTATATAAATTAGTTATAAGTATACTTAAAAGTATAAGTATTAATTATACTTAATTAAATATGAATTATTATAAGCACAGTAATCTGTACTTTTTTATTTATTTATGAAAATAAAAGATGCAAAAACATATGACTTGTTTTCTTGTTTCTAATATTCAGTCTTGACCCGGATATTCACTGACCTATTCACTGCACCGGATCATATTGATGAAGATGACAAGCACAACCAAGAGCTTCGTCATCCTGCTTTACGAGACCTGGTTCATGCACCAATATTGCTATTACCAAACGAATTGGGTTGTGTCAAAATCAGCGACATGTACGAATCTCTCTAGACAACACTCCCAGAAGCATCTAAGGGCTGCCAGGAGCTTGTCTCATGCAAATGTGAGAAGGGCAGTATCAAGAAGTGCAAGTGCAAGAAGGCCAGTCTGGAATACACAGCGCTATAATGTGCTTGCGACGGGAAGTGCCCTCAGAACTGAACTCACAAACTTAATTCTGAATTGTTTAGAGTACTGTAGAACAGTGAACTTACCTGCATAATATTGCAATTGTATTAATTATCTGCATTTGTATTTAACAAATATAATATACCTATATATATTATTTCACCAATATAGTTCCCACATTAACATTATAATTAAATATAGTAGTTTCCCTAGACCCCGCAATTGGAATGAGTACAATTTAAATCCTATAAGGAGGATCAATTGGAGGGCAATTAATATCAGCAGCATCTCCCAAAATGTGACTAAGAGCTATTTGGCATGTATTGATTCAAAACATTCAATAAACATTTCCTAAAACCTTCCGCAGCAAAATTGATCCAACTTCTGTGTGCTTTTGGATTTCTGTTTTTTTTTCGGCCGTCAGGGTTCAGTTGGGCGATGCCTCCACATCCAAATTTGTTCATAATATATTGGTCTACCTGTGTGCCGAAATTGGTGCTTTTATAAAAAATGCACAATAGGTTAGCTTACCTGCCCCGCTATGGGTCATATTAAGTCACTCCAGTTTATCTAAAGAGTTCTATGTTTAGAAACCCTGCTTTGTAAAAAAATACACTTTTGTATTGGAACCGGAAAACAAAATGAAAAATGTATACGCTATCATGATATTTTACTATATTTTAACTATTGGAATGAGATCAAACTAGTTCTTTGTTAAATATGTAAATTAAAATGCATACACATATATATATGCTATGATTTATAGGTAAATGTTCAGCTGACGCTCACATTTATATTTATTAATATATTTTACACAAATTAATCAAACATTTAAATGGTCGAAATGAATAGTTGTGTATATTCAAATATTACGAATATAATATAATTTGTATGCAGACGAGGATCCAACGAGTCCGTAGTATTTAAAATGTATGTACATGTCTTTTTCTCGCTTTATTGTACATAAATCTATTACTATAAGATGTCCATATTGTATAGCTGCTTTCTATTAATTTATTTTGGAATAAAATAAAATTACCCCCTCCCCCCGATGTCAGACTCCAGGGAGCTCTATAGCTACAGTAAACTCTCTGGATAAAGCTAACATCACAGTTTGGACCGATGGTTCAGTAGGAGGACGAACCTCAGACGGTGGGGCTGGTACACGATGGGAATGGAATGACGGCAGCACCACCAGCAGAACCTGGCCAGCCGGAAGGCTCTGCACGAGCATGCAAGCGGAAGCCATCGCCCTCGAAGAAGCCCTGGCGGAGATCAAAAGAAGAAACAAGAAAGACCTGACGATCAGGATACTGTGTGATAGTAAGAGCCTTTTAGAGAAACTGACGAGCGGACCTCAAGTAACCAGAGAGAAAATCCCCCAGGACAATATCTGGAAAGACATCCATACCATCACGGAAGATAACATGCTAGAACTCCAGTGAATCCCGGGGTCATGCAGGCCTAGAAGGTAATAAAGCGGCCGACAAACTCGCAGCCGAAGGCAGACTACGAAATCAGAAGGAAGCTTGTATCTCAACCACAGCGGTCAAAAATGAGTTTCTCACCAGAGCCAGACTAGAAGCTAAAACTAGGATGAGAGAGGAAACGGCAAAATCGGCGGTCAGAAAAGAAATCGAAGGAAGCCTCGGTAGTGGAGCTTGGTTTTGAGAGGCTAGCGAAGGTAGCAGCGCAAACGAGAAGGCAATGGAAAGCCTTAACAACGAAGAGAGAAAGACTTACCACCAACTTAAATGCGGAAAGTGGCCGGGCTCAAGAGGGTATTCGGGCAGCCTGAGAGCAAACGAAATCACCGACAACAAATGCCCACAATGCTGTGTCCTTCAGACAGTGAGACACATACTTATTGAGTGCGGTGATGTGGAAGTGACGCACTGGAGGAGAATAGCCTGGGGGCCTTCACCCTCGGCATCCAACACCTTCAGAGATGGAAAGAAGCTATTGAACTTCGTCCGCAGAGTGCCTTGTCACCTTCTTGGTGCCACGCTATGATGTAAATCGCGTCGAATACTAAGAAGAAGAAGAAGCTGCATATACATCTAGCTGCACGTAATTTGATACAAATTGTTTTTAGTAGCTTGTAATATTTTCCATAGCACCTATCTATTCATATTCGTTTGATGACGTGTCTAACTACATAGTATTATCTATACAAATAATACTAAAATTTGATTTCTTATACTATAATTTGTTACAGGCAGGAATTTTGCATACTGTTCTTATTTGTATGTTTAAAGTATACATTTTTTTAAATATGTACAATTATGCATGAATACACATCAAATGTGTCAGGAAAATAGCTACTAGGTTTTTAACTGCAATATCTAGCCTGTATCATAAAAAATAGTATTGCATAAATTGTTTTGTGTTTATAAATAACAATGTAGGTACGAATTTAACATAAGTTGACTACTATCGATAAGTCCAAATGGCACCATTTATTTCAGTGTAAATTATAATAAAACTTTTTGCTCTAACTGCTTTGTTATACAAAATATCTACTGGAAGCATAGAGCGCGCACCCTTTTATATCATTGACAGATAGCAATTTTATATTTCTTGTTATAAATATATAATTGGGCAAATTTAGCTTTTGTTTCACATTTAAACTCGTAACTTTATGCATTCCTTCATAATATCGATATTTTATCACTTTGTTTAATAAATATAATTCCATGTTTAAATTCAATTAACATAATGTATTACATATTCTCGAAATGAAACAGTAGCAATTAAGGCTTGCATGAGATTATTAAGATACATCAATTTATATGATCTGTTAATATCAACACAGATGCATATAACAAAATATACTCTTTTATACGAAGTCATATTCAAGATTCAATTCATACGGTTGACATAATTTTCTCTTGCTGCAATTGCTTTTATTTAATACACCTGTTAAATATGTGGCAAATTGTCAGTGTGGCGACTTGTCACTATGGCGAGATGTTGGTATGGCATGGTATGGTGAATATATTGAATTTCTGTTTTACATATAATAGTGAAAAAAATGCATTACTCAATGTAAAGTAAACTAAAATAATGTTTGGGAAACAATTTTGAATTTTTGAAATAAATGATTTCACTTATTTAAACTTCTTAAAACATGTCAGGATCAGTAAAGTACTTAACTAATAAAAATAAAATATCTCTTTTAATATAAATAAATTGGACAGACCAATACTTTGTAAAATTGATAAAAACAATAAGGATCATAAGAATAAAATATAGCAAACCAACTTTAAAAGTGTAAATGACAATGGAATCATCAAAGTAATATAGGAATCTAGTGGTAAAGGGAAGTAAAATAAGATTAAGATTTCCAAAGTTAAATGCAAAGTTAAAAGATTTAGAAAGTAAAAATAGATTTTCAGTTAAATAATTTAATGTATTATGTCTTTCAGCAAAGACAAAGAAACAACAATTTCAAATTATGTGGGAAACTAAAACCAACATTCATATATGGAAGAAACAGCCATTATATAATGAGGTTGTTTGAATTATAATTAGGTGAAAGATAAAACAAATCAAACTGTAATTAAAGTACACTTAACAAGTGAAATAAAGGCATTAGTAGAAATTAATTACAACATAGATTAGGCAGAGGAAAACATGAAATAGAGACATAAGGGAATTAAAACAGGAAGAATTAAAGAGTTAAATAACTGTAGGAATGTTATAAGAGTAGAAATCAATGTATAAAAAGCCAAACAAAAACCATAGAACTGACTGCAACCTCCCAAACCCCTGCCTGGACCAGACCCAAACTTGACATTAACTGAACCCCTGCTCAGATCTAACTGGAACCCCTGCTGGACCCAACTCAAAAACCCTTGCATATACCTAACTTATACCACACAGCAATAAAAACCCTGCCTGAAGCCAGACTTGCTCATCCAATCCTATAAGACATAATACCCTATATAACAACAATCTTAATCTTTAAAAAGAATAATTATATTCAAACTAGAAACTCTGGTATGAGAAAATATAAACTTCAGATATATCTCCTATCCTATACATTATTTATAAATGTAAATGTACAAAATGTATACATTATAAGGAAATCATTAAATTGCTATGAGGAACACCCATCTATTGTGTATAGAATTATGTTATAGTATAAAAAGTACATGTCCAATAACAAGTATTGAATAAGATTAAGGCATACCTTACAATAATGTAATAATTTACATTCTCAAATATTTTAAATTTTAACTTTGTCAAGTCTGACCATTTTAAACAAATCATGTAGACATTATGTAACTTTTTGTGTGTTCCTTGTATATTCCACCATGAAGATCTGAGTTTATATTTATCTTTAATTATCAGTTATTTGCATATCCTAGATATAGCAATATATTATTTATGTTCAATTATATATTTAACCAAGTTAGTAGGAGTCATATTCAGTTTTGTGGCCTTTGATAATCATGTATATAACATATTAAATCCCAGCAAACTTTAAATTGGCCTGTGTCATTCCATATTCAGTATTGGAAAATGAACTATAGTGGGGGATAAACATTGCCTTATTGTACTATAATATTTGTAAACTGCCAATTTTGTAAACCGATATATAACATTTTAAATCACATTCAACTTGGAATGACTTACTGTTGACACCTGCAGATACATTCAGTTGTGCACAAACTTTATTATATTGTCAGTCAATTGTAGACATAATTTGGCAGTAAATGAATCTTATGTCATAATATAATTATCAATACTGTCTATTTTGAGGTATATACTAATACAACTTACCAACACAAAAATTGCAGCAGTAAATTTAAAAGTTTGGCTTTTATATAATTCCCATTTTCTATGCCTAGGTACTTTTTATGTATATAATATATAATCAAAGTTTTATGAAATATATAATATATTATAAAACTTTGATTATATATTTTGTGTTATATAACTATATGTCTGTTATTTATTTTGGCTTGGTAACCCATGTTTACCTCTGACTAGTGGAAATGACTGACATTGTTTATCTAGTGCCTGGATTGCTGGCATCTATGTAACTATATAAAGAGAGCTTAACTCTCAGAATTTGTCCTGTCCTGCAAGCATTTTTTATGGTTTACAGATGGGAACCCTTACAGACAGATGGTCTGTAATTCTGAGAACCCTAATAGAGTATACTTTGCTGACGAATTCCCGATTTTATGTTATAATTGTTTGGTATAATACGTCTGAATAATACATATATTGTATTTGCCCACATAATTAGTTTTTTTACTTGACTTTATGTGTCATATCTACTTATAATTTGTTATACTATTATAATTTTATTTGTTTTAATATATCTATAGTTACAAACCGTTGGTAACAATAATTGTGCACGAATAAAAATACATAAGCAATTACCAAATATAGATGCAGTATATTTTACGTCTGACTTCTAAGACTTACATACGGAACACTTACTTTTTGGGAAATAATAATTAGACGTCAGTTTTGATAACAGTAGGAATATTTAAACAAAGCGGCATATAAACAATTCTTATAATTATTGATCGTTACTGCAGATAAACTTTTAAAACAAACTAGGTCAAAGTTATATGCATAAAGTAATGAATTGGTCTCAGCTTAGATCAACGTGGATAGTCAAATGTTAACTTAGTGCACTAAAATTAAAAGCACAGTATAATTCAACTAATTCAATTTTTATTGAAAACTGAAAATCCCTAACAAAAATGATTTTTTTTATTTGTTTATTAATTCTAGAATCGATTCGCCAATTTGTATCAAATATTTAATTCCAAATTCGTTAATTAAAAATGGATTAGATATTTATATGTAATTAAACAACGAATACATTCCTATTTTCGATTCTGAAAATATAATTGAATATGAACCATGACGACTTGGTATTCTGATATTCCTGAATTAATTAAAAACAAGCTTCTATGAATAATATAAATAATATATATACTAATTACATACATGTGTATGATATATGTATATATAGTATGATACATTTAATAGAACCAGAATAAATCATATTACTTACATATCAGAATGAAAATTATTATTAAATAGCTACAATCATAGAAATATAAGAAGAAATATATAGACCTAACTAAGCTATTCAATGATAAAGTAATAAAGCTATCAGTAATAAAGTCTACAAAAATGTTACGTATTTTATATTGCTTCCAATGGCATTCTATTTATGCTCATTTAGAAGCCTGTAGTTAAATATTCAGCGCAGCCATCAATAATTTGCATTACTCATCAATAGACTGTCTGCTCTATCTTTTATTATATCTCTATGGCTACAATTGAGATAAAAAAATTGTATTAATAATTTTAAGGTAAATATTTATCTGACAAATAAAAAAGTATGCGCTCGATCACTTTCCTTAAGTTTTATTAAAAACAAATACGTTATATATCAGTTTACAGGATCCGCTCTAAAATATTATATAATTATTGTAACTATTATTTGGCATTATATTAATAAAAATAATTCTAAAACTTGTATCTAATTTTTTTATAAAAGTGTACTATCATACATTTTTTATGAAACAGATTTTTGATACAAAATAATATACAGATATAACTAAAAAGTACATCGAATTTTTAACAAATTTAACTATAGTCAAGACGTACTAATTTTCATAATATGTTGTGATATTTATTAATAGTTAATGTAAATCAGTTTGTGCCATCTCAAAGCTTGGTCAGACTACGATGGAAAAGTCAAGTAATGCATATAATCGACTTCTAGACAAACTACATAGGTAAATCTAAATTTCTATGATACATATATTATGTATAGTCTGTCGCCAAAAAACGCCGTTTAAAAAAGAAAAACATTTTTTAATACCTAATTGTATAATATATACGCTGTTGTGTGCTGTGGTCGAATAACTGACTTGTGTGTGAAATGGTGGCTATATTTACTTTGTACATATTTCATTTATTAACGATTTTTTTGTTTAAATTTAAATCTTTTATTTAAATAAATTGTCATAATTCACACTTATTTCAATTTTTATTTATAGGCTATACCGAAAAGGATGCGCGGCAGTATAACCACATGTTTTTGTTCGATTTTGTTTAAAAATATAAATCAATACGAATAAAATCGTCTGTGTTCTACGGTAGGGTAAGGAAAACGCTATAATTCTATGTTTTTTGATAATGTTTAATATGTTTATATATAAATTACTTTAGTTTTATATAATAAACAGATATCTATACAGCCGCGCATCCTTTTCAGTATAGCCTATAGTTGGTATATTATGAATTATAACATTATTATTTATTTATAAATGTTTTTATTTAATAACGGCGTTTTTTTGTGACTGTCTATATTATATAAAAAGTATGATTTGCACATTTCTTACAAAAGGGTAAATTTTTTTAGAGTGTATAGTCAAGTGACCACTCTTCCAGATGCACATTAGTGAATACAGCATTAAAAGTTGTAAAATTGTATTTTTATTTAAAAGTCACAGAAGCTTACACTGCTACATGTTCATAAATTCAAAGCAGTACGAGAAGGGCTAGGATATGGATAGGGTTAAATCTAGTAAATGTGGTATATAAGTTTTAGATAAAAATGTAACTACACCCAGGTATATTTTAGATTAATTGTGACATATTAAATTTGATCAAGTCTCGATAATTAATCTTAAAATTATTTAACAAAATACTGCTTTCTAATCCATTTAGGCAAAAAATTCATTGAAATAAATAGAGTAAATTTCTCTACATTTATTAAGCAACATATGAGCAACAAAATAGTTATCTCAAATGTAATAAATTAAACGTTTGAAACATAAAGTAATTAAGCATAGAGTTTTTACACTTATTGATTTCGTATGCATAGCATCCAAATTTTTTGCATAAATGGATTATTAGAAAGCAGTATTATTTTTTATAATTTTAAGATTAATTGACTTGAACAAATGAGAAATATCATCTCATAATAAACGAAGATTCGTTTCATTGTTTACATCCGCATAACACAAAAAAAAATATTTTCAGTCACGCTCAACACTAAATCCTGCAGACCAAAATGCAGTCTCAAGAACCATAATCCGACACTCTTACGTAGCTTAGCAGCTAACTTCCAAATCTTAACGTACCTGAAACATTATACCTTAGTAAATATTATTGTCCAAACTCTCCAGTCAGTATAGGTATATACGACCCAGCACCGACAAATTTGAATGGTTCAGCAGCTATCTTCAGGGTAAAAGTGATATAATAATCAAGGTTGTAAAAAATGGAGCTCTGAGAGGGCTGTTCTCACCCGAGTACAATTATCCACTATCCATCCTTGGCCCACTCCTATTCACGGTTTACACCGCTGACATTAACGCGAAATTGTCACCTGGCAAATGTAGGTTATATGCTGAAGAAAAAACAATTATATATGCTCCACGAAAACCATAGAAGATCTTATGGCCCTATCACACCTTGACGATTTAGTTAGCGTATACCCGACGTATGACAATACGCTGGCATACGTCAAATAAGTAAGGGATAAGTTTATATAAGCTAAGAGCACGCTGAAACAAGCTGACAAATGTCGGAGTACGGCGAGGTCGTCAGAAAATGTTGTGTATCCACAAAATTTCTCGACGGATGGCTAATACGTTACACATACATGCGGGCATAAGTTGTAGATAAGTTATGTGATCGTTTACACACGTTCACAAATGCTAATACATGTAAGTTACTCATAAGTTGAAATACGTCGAGATAGAGTCTAGTGTCTCCAAAACGTATGTCTAACGTACGAGTAACGTGCTTTGAGCCTATCTACAACGCATATTAACATATGTAAACGTATTTGACGAGTTCAGGACGACCACAGAACTTACTGAACGTGTTTATAACTGACAGCTACTAACCGTATAATGGCGTATGGGCGACGTTTTAGAATAGCTGGTATATATATATATAAAATTTATACCAGTCAGTATTCCTCTAAACTTCGTGATGAGTAGAGGTATCAGAGTGATAGAAGATAGAGAAGAATACCAATTAGCTGTCCTCCAACATCACCATGACATCATCGATTTGACACTATACCAGTTGCGTGTCAGAGCCAGGAGAAGAAGAGTTGAACGGAGGAAAAGAAACTGGGTAAGACCATGGATTCGGAGGCGACGGCAGTTCAGCATGTATGACCAGCTTATGGTGGAACTCCGTAACGAGGACCTTGCATCCTTCACCAACTTCCTGCGTGCGCCACCAGCAATTTTCGACGAGCTGCTAGCCAGAGTGGGTCCAAGGATACCCAAGCAGTAAACCTTCTACTGGGAACCGCTTGAGCCTGGAATGAAGTTAGCCTTGACTTTACGTCACCTTACGTCTGAGAACAAGTATGTGTCAATGAAGTTCGAGTGGAGGGTCCTACGAAGCACCCAGTCCCTATAGTGGACAGAGAAATCTGTCAAGCCATTATTGACGAATACATGGATGAAGTGATGGTTTGCCCAAATACTCCTGATGGTTGACGGGCCATAGCGGACAAATTCTACCCGAGATGGAACTTTCTTCATACATGTTGGGCACTTGATGGGATGCATGTGGCATGCCGCTGTCCGCCAAAAAGTGGGTCCAAGTACTTCAACTATAAAGGATTCTACTCCATTGTTCTGATTGCGCTAGTAGATGCTGACTATAAATTCATATGAGCAGATGTCGATGATACTGGATCAGCGCATCAGATGCGCAGATATTTAATCACTCTGAGATGAAAGAATACGTTGAAGATGGAGCCATTGGTCTCCCTGGCCCTGGATCTCTTTCAACGACAACGAGGATATTCCCTACTTCTTTATTGGTGACGATGCCTTTACTCTGCGACTAACCATGATAAAGCCTTACAGCCTCCGGGGTCTGACGAATGAACAACGCATCATCAACTACAGGCTTTCCCGAGCAAGGAGGGTAATAGTAAATGCATTCGGCATCCTGGCTAACAGATTTCTGGTGCTTCTATAAGCACAATGCAGAATCACCCCTCGACTGTTAAAGCACGCATGGTTCTGCACAACTTAATGACTATCAGGTTCCCAGGACTACAGAACCAGCAGCTTGACAGGGCAGAGAATGAGAACCGGTATTTTTTCCTGGAGCATGGCGTGAAGGACGTAACTTGGAGGACACACAGACAGCTGTTGGACCGACCCAACACTGCCTCCAAGAATGGAAAGAAACAGAGGAATCTCCTCAAGCACTGGGTTAACTCCCCAGCTGTTGTAGTTTCGGGGCTTAAATAGGATGATCTAGTGTCATTTTTAATTATGAACATTTCTAATTGATATATTTGTATGACTATTGTATTAAATATACATATCACTTTGTTTGTACATGAATTAACAATTATTTTGTATTATTTTATATATTAAAAATCATGTGAATTAGATAAGATTTATTGTTCTACTTTTAATTTATAAACACATTTTTTGTCTGATACTGATGTGCAATTACTGCTATTTAGTTGTGTTTTTACAATGGTGTAATTATTATATACCTACAGACAATTATACAGTCATCATTCGAGGATATTATATACTACCACTGTAATAACATTTTTTAATTTGATTGTTTAGATTTTCATAATTATTAGGCTTGATTGTTAACTTATAGTGCTCATTTTGTTAAATTAAATTGTAATATCAAAAATAAACCATAGATTTAATGCATTTTATAATGTTAAGAAATATGGCAGTTTTTTTGAAAATGAGATATATGCCAAATAATATTTTAGTACCAACTGAGTGATGCAAGATTATCATAAACTATATACTTTGTATTAAAGTTCAAGCTAGTTGTTATTTGAACGTTAGGTGCACGTTGTTATACGCTGTGATTCGTTGGTATAAGTTACATATATAAGTTATCAATGCGTTCTTTATACGTCACTAATACGCTATGTAGACGTTTAACTCGTTATGAACATGGTATATATATATCGTCGGTCGGCTGATCAATTAACCTAAGTCATTTTTTTCGAATTTTTTTTATTACAGAAATTTAATAATGATACTCCAATACATTTACCTATGAAATTTCAAATCGATATTATTATTATAAATAGGTAGAAATTAGGTGTAATCAATTAACTCA
>JAYRBW010141800.1:0-37065 GCA_036023295.1 Invenusta paracnida | reverse complement strand
CATGCGAAATCTTGTTCTTCCTCTGTACTTGATTAGACTTTCATCTACCACCAAATCTCTATATAATAAAATTATAACTATTTAGTACATTGTTTATGAAGTATATAATATATACATAATATGTAGTATATACATAATAAATAATAATGAAATTTAAAAATAACTTATGAAACAAATTATTTAATTTATTGATGAAAAATAATAATAACTTAGGCGGAAAAATCATACTAAACTTCTTTTATCAGTTACAAATATTTGTTATTTATACAACACGTCTTCAACCAGATTTTAAAACTATTTTTTCATTCAATCGTTATTATAATCATTACATCACCAGCATATGGGACGCCCGTCCTTAACGGGTTAATGACTATATTATATTATAAAACAAAAGTTTAAATACACTCACTGGCATAAATTAATGTCTACAAAGTGTTGCTTCAATTAAAACCTTATGTATATATGTGCATAGAAATCTCAATTAATTAAAAACAAACTTGTTATTTTTCTGCCACATCAATTCCCACTATATCTTGATGTGCAAACATTAAACAATCCGTATATATTCGTGCAGTTCTACATCCAAATATAACAAGCTGTTTTTAGTGTACTTCCAATGATTATGCCCTTCGTAATATTGACAGATATAAAAATAAAAGAAGTGATAAACTCATCACTTCGTCTATATACGTTTGGATTTCAGAGGCTTGGAATATGCCGAATCATGTCTAATGTGGGGAAATTGAGCTATCTTATAATACACAAATGAGCCTTTGCAAAAATGCACTGGTATATACCTACGCTACACAGTCGTTGGATCGGTGTTAATAAGCATTGATTGTTTAGATGTAATCAATTGTATCTAATTTGTCAAAAGTCTTCTTTCTAATGTATATGCCCCATTTAATTTGGTAACTGTCATCATTCAAACATAACGTACATTCCTCAACCTTAGAAACCTTATTATCCAAAACATTTTTGTTCTCAGTCTTATACACAAATTTCCTGTTTATGATGCTTTCACTTGAAAAACTTGATGATATTATGAGCGTTCCTTATTTTCATTGCTGGGTTTAAAATTTATAGTATACAGAAATGACATATTTATAAAGTTTCAGTAATCGATATTATAACGGCAGTCAGCGTATATTTTCAATATAGAGTATTTCTTATAATATAAATCAATCATAATTAGAACTTTGCATGAAACAAAACATTGATTCAGTCAGTATATACAAAAGAATTAGATTATTAAGAAGGTATCAAAATATTTTGTGTAGAAATTTGTTATTCATAGGTACTTTAAGTAACAAATTTACTTCATTAAAAATGAATAGCTATTCATAATTAAAGCATTCAAAACAGTTTCATAAAAGGTAATAAGTGTTGTATAATACTCGTACAACAATTTAACAGGACCTATATAACATGAAACTTTAATTTATCAGAGAGGCTTTAATTAAATGTTTATATTTAAATGCCAACTAATTACAGTATGTATGAAAAGATAATATAATTCATTACTTGAATATATCTATAACTATATATGTAATTAACTTTTGTTAATTGTGTATATACTTATTATATATACCTTTGAAAATATACGTGAAATATTTCGTACAGGTTTTAAAATTTTGTAGAACATTATTGTTGTAAATGTAATCATTTTGTCACAAAATTGTCATTTAAAATAAATATATAACAAATTATTATAGCTGCTTTGCTTTCGTCGATATTACTGACTACAATTACTAAATAAAATGCATAATATGCGCTATGTATCCTTGTGCAACTATTACTAATATGCTTTTACTATCATCATTTAATATGTTATCATTAAGTGCATAAAACTGTTGTTTCGCCTAAACTGAAAATCGATGGCGCTTGTAGGGGTTTAGTGGAAGAAAGGTACTATTTATTAGTTTATTATGTAAAAAAATATTAAACATTTATGTAAAAAACAATTTTCATTAGTATTATTAATATTTGTGGCCATTTTAACAATTTTACTAAAGCGCATTTTATTTATTTATTTATTCATTATGCAGTAAAATGATTAAATACGAAAAATATACAAATTTGTATTAAAAATAAAAATATTTCATTATATATGTATATGATTTATAACTTATAATATTTTTTAGTGCCTAATACATAAACTAGTTTATATTAGGTACTCAAGAATTACATATTATTGAATTAAAAAACATTATGTATTGAAGGTGTGATGAGCTTCACCTTTTACACAAAAGATCAACGTTTATGCACTAAAATATTACTAGCTTAGAAAGCTTTTACGTACAAATGTAACATTTTGTGACTAAAATGTCTAAAATAGCGTTTTTTCCCACAGAACACAAACGACCACCATAAAATATCGATTTATTTAAAACATATAATGTGCGTATAAGAGAATGTAATTTAACTTTTCCAAGTATTATAGTATGAAAATAAATACAGTAGTGGTTCATAAAGTTCGGGCAAAATTACACACAAATTGCATAGTGCTGTATATGTAGTAATGTTATTATATAATACTTTGAAACAATTAATTATTAGCAGGTGTTTTAGAGTAATATTTGTTATACACGATCTCCATTTAATTCAATTGTTAATTACGCTTTAATTATTATTTTTTACAATAAAAACACATTTTTTTCTAATACATGTAAATAAGACGAAGAAACATATATATTGTGATTATAATAACGTAGGTACTTGATGTACTTTAAGTTTTTGCTTTTTTTCTAAATAAGATACAAAATTAACTCGTTTTCCATTTAAAATAATTTATGAATATTGCAGTAACACAAGTATTTGAAGCAGTTTTAAATATTTACCATTATATAAAAACCAAATTCATTAAATTTATGTTATATATATATGTTTATGTTAATGGCACTATATAGTCGAATGGTAGTATTCCATTGGATGATATGTTATATAAAGACAAATTTATTTATCTTTATTGATAACTTTATCGATTTGTAAAACATACTTTTATTAATATGCTCATATATGTATTTTACATAAAAAATAGTAATACTATTTTTCAGACATTGTATAATGAATGTTATTGAATGAAGTATGAACGTTATTGACAGCTCGGTCAATTTTGATAATTTAAATTGATAAATAAACATATTTTTATTAGAAAAAGTAGATCAGTTTGAACATATTTGATTATAAGTGGCTTCGTGTTATTTACGAATATCTGCTTTTGATTATTTCTACAGATGTAGGAACATTGAGCAAATGATATATATGTGTCTTTTAATAAGTATATTACAATTGAAATATTACCATTTTATGAAAATGTATTACCAAGAAAATAAATTAACAAAACTTATGAATTATTTATTATGTAATTAATATTTAATTACTGAGGCATAACTAAGTATTAATATTAGTATTAGTAAACTGGTAATATTCATACTATTATGTATATATATCAGCAAATATGTTGATGTTATATAAAATTTAATCAAATGTAAATTACAATTTGTATTACACGTACCTATTACCTGTACCTATTTACGTTTATTAATATGACCAAATTACAACAATTCTATAAATTAACTCACTGTATAACAATATTAATATTTTTTATTTGTGCTCTGTCATTTTGACAGGTTCACATTATGATTTCACTATTTTTAAGTTTCTTGTTTTGTACAAGCTCAATAATTTTTGAATATGTATTCTTTTCAATCAGCGAATCCAGCATTCCGATTCTTGGTCTTGAGTGTTGTTATTCTTTCTTTGATGACATTCTTGATGATGTCGTTATATAAAAGAAGTTATGTTGTATCCATGACCTTTTATCTGCTGATGTCTTGCAATGACACACTTCGTATTTCTACTCAAAAAATTTTGAAGTACCTCCAGTTTATTTGTAATTGTATCTTTCCATTTGCTATTCTTCTACATTGCTAAATTTTCAAGGGCATCAGCTATTCATTTGTTGTTTTATGGTGTCTATAGTTCATAGTTTGATGCTACTATATAGTGCTACACTCAATGACACCGTCTTGGTTATATTTTTGCTGCTCTCTTCAGATCATTCATCTGTATTGAACCTTATTACTTTCTCCAGCCTTTGACAATTAATTTTGATGTTTTTATCCTCGTTACCTTCTCTTTGAGACTTTCCTTTCTTTTGTTTTCTTTATGTATTTTGCATTTAACTTATGAATTATAGTCTATTGACTATAGTTGCTATTATATGCCTTCTAGTTTCGAATCTGTTATTATTGCTTGATCGTCAAATATAATAATAATAATAAGTATATATTTGTGAATCAAAGTACATTAATAGAAATCTTGTACAGTAATGGAGTGTAATATAGAGGGTAGAAAGTAGACGATAGCTACTTTCGATATGTAAAAAATATATATATAACTTTATAGGTTAAAGTTTAACAGTATACGTACTCGTATGATCATGACAATTATACAAGGATTGGAAGTCAATAATTATATAACAAAAGTGTATAGAAATAATATTTAAATATAAACGATATATAAATATACTTGATAATATTTTATAAAATGTTTTTTGTAGGAATAAAATATTCTATTTGATTATATATACTTTAACATTTTCAATTTTAAAACATAAAATACATTTTTCCTTTAAGTAATTCGGTTTGTGCATTAAATATATATTCATAGATATTTTCCTTGAGGATTTTCAGTGTTTCTTTCTAAATTATATAAACATACTTTTAATACTTTATACTTCTAAAAAATACCAAATAAATATATTCGTATTATACATATTTTCATCTGTTTAAATAAAATGTATAATAACATAAATTTTGAATTGAAATACATATAAGCTTCCTTAAAAAATGTCCAAGTATATAATACATAAAACTGTATATATATGTGCAACGAATAATAGTTTCCGTAATATAGATACAATGCATGACCTTATTTCACACGAAGCCGCATAATTGAAATAAGTACCACTGAAATACATAAGATAGGTGGATTATATTGCATTATATAAGTTTCTCTTGCATACCACAAATTTCACTATACATACATGTATATTTATACTACTTATCTACATATATTTTATCACATTAAAAATAAGTGCACTTTAACTTCTTAAATTACATATGATATATTTATATATATTTATTGATTTATTATAAGCTAAGACATTTGCAAAAAGTGTGTTACCCACATCATAAAAGAATTAAAGTAAGTGTCAAATGTATATATATGTCGGTATATGCTCAGTATATATGTCAAAATAGTGTTTGACTTAAGAGATTTTTTTCTAATGTTACAACTAAATTTCTTCAATCAACAATATATATGGTAGAACCTTTATTTTTATAATATAATTTAACAGACAAGTAAATTGATAACTATACTATAGACAACACACTGAATTAAATAAAGTTATATATTGCTTTCTGAACATCTTAACAAGTTGTACAATATTTAAAAACATAGTTAGCTTAAGTTGAAAACAGTTTTTAAAAGAGCTAACAACATTTGACGCGTATTTCAGTTATTTTATGTTTATTGTATTTAAGATTTATATTTTAAATTTGCCAAATTTGCTGCAATTTTTAGTTTAACCCTATTCTACCAGGGCTATTTGACGCACTCAGAAACAAACCGGGGAGGGAGGGGGGGGGGACGATTCGACCCAACCTATATAATTCGCTCGCCTGTTTAGATAAAGCTTTGTTGTGGGACTAGAAAATATAAAAAAATAAAATTATTATTAAAATTATTTTATTTGTATAAATTGGTTCTAATTTTAGGTTCATTTTATCTAGTGTATTGTACAATTAATATATCTCTTATTTATAAATTTATAAATTAACAAAAATTATTATTATTAAAAAAAATGTTTTTGAATTTTGGTCTTTCAAAAATCATTGCACAAAAATAAAAATATTCTAAAGAAATAAAAAATGGTCTTAAAAGTTGAAGAGCTTAATAATAGCAAAAGTCCGTGAACCTCATGTCGCTAGGTCTTATATTTAAGAAACGCCAGTAAAATAAGGGAGGGAGTGATTCACCCCTCCCCGGGTAGGATAGGGTTAAAATAATATAATTATTTGTATTGAATTCTTTATCATGCTGCAATATATTCCTGTTATAACAAGGAATATTTGGATCCCATCAAAATACTTATATATGTTACTATGATAACAACCTCGTATATAGCAAGACAAATATAACATGAAAACGGATATAATGGACAGCTTATGTTAACCGCAGAATAAATTCACTGTGTTTATATAAGGAGCTAAAATTTTGAACAAATATTTTATACAAAATTATAGAACCGTGCTTGCCACCTGTGCAATTTATAATGGATGATATGGACCAAACCAAAATTAATTTTAAAATTAGTGAAAATCACCATTAAAACAAGAAATTTCCTCATGAAAATATTATTTCTTCTGTTTTGAAAAAAGAAATGTTCTGAAGAAAAAAGAAATGTTACCGTATTAATGAGGATTGGAGAAAGATTTTCTTTTCATTAAAGAAATATACTTTTTTATAAGAGAAATTCTATTTTCATGCAAGAATTTATATTTTTATCACAAAAATGAGCTTTTCATGAATGAAATATAATTTTTATGGAATACATTTTCTTTTTATAAAAAAAATCAATTTTCACACAATAAATAATTTTTAAGAGAAAATTACGCTTTTTATGAGAAAAATCACTAATAATTATGGAAACAACTATTCATTATAGATTACGTATAGTTACATAACTTTATATGTGAAACATATATTTATCAAACCATTGTCAAGATTATCAGTGTATAATATTTTTATTGTGATTTTATCAGTAAAAACTGTTAAAAGATAAAGATTTCTATGTGAAATTGTAAGCCCTAGCAACTGGTACTAGGTAAAATTATAATTTTTCATCTAGAGAACAATTCAAATAAATTTTTAAATTTTTATGGAAATCTATGAAAGTTAATTGGCTGTTAATGGGTTTTAAGAATAAGAAAAAGGTGAGGAAGAATAACTATATAATATCAAGAAAAATGGAATTTGGAACCTTGATATCTCGGATTCTAAAAGAGATATTAAGATGAAAATTTACATGCAGATTTATTTTTAGAGACACTATACTGTAAATTTATATTATTTCAAAATATTGAATAGCCTATAATACATAGGCTTGTTTGACCGATTTATCATGTGATATCTACAATACCTACTTTACTATGCATGTTGCTTGCATGAGCCAACAACCTACTGCCGTTGGCATAGATATAATATTGTATAATACAAAATATAACGTTGGTATATTATACATAGTATGTGATTCTGTATTTTTGAAGGTCAAGTATATTAGTACGAATTACATATAAACTCATAAAAATACTAATTATAGAAAAACAACGTCAAAACGGTAAAATATGAATTTAATTTGTTAGGTTTAAACATAGATTCTTAAATGTATGCAATTAAAAAATATATTATTATTAAAAACAGAATATTCAAATATTCAAATACATTTATAAAATATATATGATATACATGTTTAAGTATATATATAACTAAAACATGTAATATTATTTATTATTGTATTTTTTTAAATGTTAGTAAAATATTATAATAAATTAGATTTATATAGATTTATATATATGTATATTTGTTTATTTATTCAGACTATTATGAAATCGTGTTCCATACTTTTTAAAATCTAATAATATTAGAGCAATGTTTATATTTCCCGATTAAATAATTTAGTATCGTTATAATTGATAAAATATTATTGTTTTAATCTTTCCTTATTTCCTTTAAAAAAGTTTATATTTATCTGAATAAATAATGTTGTAGTAAAAATGTTTCTGTTTTTTTTCTTTAAACACATGCACATATAATTACTTTTCAGAAAAAGTTTGTTCTAATAGCTTAGACTAAATTCTAGTATCCAAATAAACTGCTATTAACTCTCAAAATTGAATGGGTGATTAAGTCCCAATTTAATCATCAAATTAGTTTAATATTATATAACTTCGAGTCTAAACATTTTAAAGCATTAATAAACCATATCAAACATAGTTACACTGATTCTCATTAAAGCTAGCTATTTTTATAAACTGTAGGAACACTCAAAAGGAGAATTCTAGGGTATACATTAAACTATTATTTATACATGGCAAAATCGTTAATAAAATAAAAAATGAACACATTTTGTTTATTAAATGCACTAAAATTGTTAGAAAATCATACCTGATGAAAGCACATAATTTGTATTTGATGGAATAAAAGCGTTGACAAAGTATTTCCAAAGATACAAATTTGAATATATACATAAACTTAAAGTATACTTATATAAAAAATATTATTATGTAACACATATTAAATCGATTTTTATCTTTCAAATATATATTCTTAAGTCTAATGCCTAATATCACACGCATAAACATACATTTATATTCTAAAATTAGTGACTATACAGGTAGAGATTTATACGGTTTCTCGAGTTTTATTTTGATAAGTATACGCAGATATATGAAAATTAAAAACAAATATATAATTTATAAAATGTTTATTAAGTAAACTTAAAACTATCTTAGTACTTTATTTAAAATACATTTAATAGGATATAAATGTAATGTATATGGTACTTCCAATCACATTTAGAAATAATTAAACTAACTTATAATGCCAGTAGGTATAATACGTAATATATATGTATATAATTTGCCTATTTGAGTTCAAGTTATAAAGTTAAGAAAATATTACAGAAAAAAGAAAAGAAAAAATTATAGATATATAGTAAATATTTTGTCTGATATTTCAATTCATTTAAATGAATTTAAATTAGTCAAACATATTTCATTTATTATTTCCGGTAGTTTTGTTAGTTTAGGCCATCCTTCATTCAATTTGCACCCTAAAGTTACCAAATATCACATAACTCGTCAAAAACTTATACATTGTACATTTATTTAGTTATATTCGAGATTTATTTTGTATAATGGATATATATTATTCCGTAATATAATGCAGTTTTAAAAATACGTTCAGCTAAAAAGAATTAAGAAAGGTATAAAATATATTTTTAAATTAATTTATATGTTTCCATAATATATATATATATGTATATACATTTAAAGATACAAATATTTATATATTTGAATATTATGGATGCATTTATAGTTAATGCATTTATATTTTAAGGAAGATATTACATGATATTATATATATATAATATTAAAATATACCAATAGAAATTATTTCAATTATTTCCTACATGCTATTCTTTTTTACAAATTATTTTCAAAACGGTAAATATCTGTTAAAACAAAACGTATTAAAAATAACGTTATGAAAATATACGGGTCAAACATTGTTATGGTTGAATTTATAGTTACATTTGTCTTAGAAACGCAGTGAAACGAAATTTTACTTGCTCTCAAAATGCAATAGTGTACTTGGAAGCATTGAAGCCCTACATATTAATTGAATTAAAACTTCAGCCGGCTTCAATAATAATTACTATTATAAAACCTTTCACATGCAAAATTATACAAATAAATACAGTCCGGAAAACAAGTTAAGTTTCTTTAAACTTTCTATATATCATTTCTATAGATCAGTTTGAGCATTTTTTAAATTTCTACTTAAATCTTCTATTGAATGTTGTAAGGATTAAAATATGAAAAATGTTGTAAAAACAAAAGATTTTACGAGTTTTTTATCTTTAAATATGTTATATTTAATTTTTTAATGTCTACAATTAATTAGTTAATTATACTCATACTACATATATACGTTGAAAGTTATATACTAAAATACTGAGTAAAGAATAAAAGAAGTATTTTAATGCTTCCATCATACTAATTTAAGCATTACACTGTTTAAATAAAGTTTAAACAGCATTTTTTGATACACGGCCACGGGTCAAAATAATTTCTGAAGATAAAGGAAAAATATTGTTTAAGATAAGCACACATGTTTATTTAGTTACTATTTTCGAGGAGGATATCCATTATTAGCAACTATTTTTTATTTGTTTAAGTAAATTGTGTTTCCTTTTAGAAGCATTAGCCTCATATTCGCAAACTTTGATGTTTTCCAATATATACTAAACTATGTAAGACGAAAATAGGTATATATTCGTTTGATAACTAGGGTTAAATTTATGTTTAGGCTAACAAATAAAAGGGAGATAGAAATACATATTTATTGAGAGAATGTTAATTGTATATCGTTTTAAAAATGTATATAGACAATAGGCATGGTTAGAATTTCCAGGAATACTATTAAATATTGTAACAAGAAAGTTTAAATTATAATCTAAACATGCATTACTAACTAACATACATACATACAACTAAATAAATAAAATGACGATATGCTATATCTGACTTCATAAACATGTGTTGATAGACTGCATTTATCATCATGATGAAGTCAAATGATATTTCGGTGAATACGTAAACGGATGTCAATTTATAACGTAACCGGTTAACAATGTCAATCGTACTTTTTTTAAAATATAATAATAATATAACAAACACAACTCTAGATTACCATTCAAAACGGATGATATATTATATATGTATAAAATGTAGTTCATGACACATTTACGCTCAATAGGACAAGGTTGAATAAAGACACACTAATAAAGTTACATAAACGCAACCTTTATACCTCGTACTGTATGAAGTTTATCATCAGTTACATTTCAGATATTTTTTAGTAAGTAAATCAAATGTTGTACAATTTTAATATTTAATTATATTTACTTTATTTGTGATAAATTGAATTTATATATTCTAAGCATGTGTTTATAATTAATAATTAATAATGATAGAATTCCATTCCAAACTATTTTCGTTTATTTTAATGAACATTAGTTGTCTTTGTTTCTTCTGCTTAAAAAAGGAGGTACATTTAAACCTAATCCTAATCCTAACCTTAACCCAAATCCTAATTGTGACTTAATTTCCACCATGTTAATGTATAAAATAACTATTTGTACCGTAATATTAATTGATAAAAAGGGTCAAGCATTATCAAATAACTTGCAGCATAAAACAGAAAGAAGGCGCCATGTGATTCGATTCGTATATTGTTATCAAAACGTTATATGTAACACTAATGTCATTTTCAAATAAAGGTTGCCAAATAATTTCATAAAAACAATTTATCTTTCCATGCAATAAATTTTGGCAAGAGTTATGATCAAAAATCTATTTTAAGATATATCAACAAGGGAACTAACATTTGAGCAATGAAGAAATAAGGAGAAGACCTGTAATATAGATGCTTGGATTCTTTCACACTATATTTTCTCCAAATTGTTTTGAAACAGTGTTTTAATATTTATAACATATACACGTTCTATATATGTATATATAGATGTGTTCCTAAAATTTAGTTTTACTTTAATTTAATTTAATACATAATTCAAATCATTAGTTAATGATACAGATCTTCACATAATTAATAATAGATAATTGAAGAAAATATCGTAAAGATTAATGTTATACTCTAAATAATATCCAGGGAATACTTTAAGTTAATACCCTGATAATATCCTTAAAATAAAACAGCAAAATGTGTTAGCTCATATAAAAAAAGAATTGAAATAAGCGTCAACTGTAGTAGCTATTTTTGTAAATTAGTGTCTGAAATGAGTTAACTATTTTATTGATAATTTTAAAACTAATTTGCTACTATATAATATATATATATAACTATTATAACTTTACATTTATGTTAAAAGATAAAACTAACCGATAAGGAAAGGATACATTTAATATAGACAGCACATTGAATTAAACATAGTCCTATATACTTTTATGAATATTTTGAAAAATTGTACAATATTAAAAAATTGTTATCTTAAGTTAGACACTATTTTTAAAGAGATAATACATTTGACACAAATTCCTATTCTTCTATAATATAAGCTAACACACTTTTTACTATTTATTGTCTAATAACAAATTTCCAGTTTTTAATTGATTATTTTATTATACTACAGTATAACCCAGGCTCGGTTTATCATGGGTGTAACGGATTCGGATATAACGATTATATATTTGGATCCAATTAAATTACTTATTTTATGCTATTCTAATAACATTGCATATAAAGAGATGGATATTATGTGAACATGGATATAATGAACAGGTTTGTAGTCTCAAAAGTAAATTCTCGATTTTTATGACGATCAAAACTTGTATTTACACATTTTACATTTGAATAGACACATGCTTAAATATTGACACATATTTTACACTAAGAAGAAGACAAATGACGAAAAATTATAATTTTGGAAATTCATATGTCGGGCTCCGTAATATAGCTATGAACATAACAATTTAATGTTAATTAGTGCATAGTTATTCATTTGTTAATCATACCAGTAAAATGCAGGTATTAGTAATCAACCAATGATACATTTATAGTTTATAAAATACAATAATGATTTGTGCATTGTAATCATTTAACCCCCTAATGCTTGAAAAGGAATAATCCAAAATGTAACGAATAATTCAACACAGGTTCTAATAAGCTACGTTTCAATGAGGACACTTTGTATCAGACATTAATTAAGTTACTGAGATAATTATCTTTTGTTAGTATATTATTTTTTATCTTAATATAATAGATTCTACACTTAAATGTATATGAAATCATTTAAACGATGTATAAATGTAATTTTCCTTAGTCGCAAGAACTTTTTAAAAATTATATCTGGCGAGTGAGGGCATAAACTTGTATTCATACTATGTTTGAATATTCCATTTAATGCACTTATTCTGCAACAACACTAGAAAGCATAATCTTCCATTAATACGTTATAATCATCCTTACTAGCTTTCATTTCGCTATATTGTCGATACACTTCAAAACGCTACACTTGACTAGATACAGAATTGAAGGGCTCATATACCGACTGAATGTATGCTCTAAAGCGGAAAGTAAAAAGAGAATAAGACAACATAATCTGTACATAGGATGCGTTCATTAATCAGTTGCTTTGTGTATACATATATGCCTTTTCATTGTCAACAGTATATTTTTCTAATTCTATATTCATGAGTTTTAAATCTAACTACTTCATCAAGCAGTCATAATAGTTTACTTTTAGATACAGCGTTAGCATTATATTGCAGATATATCGAAAAAACTCGAATAATATGAGCGCATATAATTCGGAATATAATCCGCATTTTACTTCGTTTTATTTACATAATATGAATATGTAATTATATGTAATCTTTGACTAGCTTGCAAAATACACAAAACATTTCATAAAATCTTATTTTATTTTACATTATGTAGTTCTATAGAGTAGAGATTATTTGTCTAATTTATATCATAATGTAGTTTTATAATGTCAATATAAGACAGAGTCGGTGCCTTGTTAATAATTTGCTAGTGCTTATATCCAAGTATGCAAATATGAGCAGAGCTAAGACTAAATGTTTATAATTATATAGAATACTAATAAACACATTCTACTCACTTTATCAACAATTTAAAGTATGAAAAATATAGTTTTATGAATTAATTAATAAATATGGATAAAAATAATGACAATACATAGTATACGTTTTAAATAACTTAAAATATATTTTTTTTAAAAATATACAAAACTTTGAATCACAAAAATGTCTAATAAAAATAGTTTAACCACATTTTAAACGGAGTTTTAAATATAATTCACTTTTTCTAGCATCTCATTTAAATAATAGTTTATATAAATGCACTTTTATTTTGTTTTTATAACAGAAGGTTTTGTAACTGAATATGACTCGCACATATTTTAGATAACTATATACATACTTACTAAGTAATTTATATACATTTAAAAAATGTTTCAATGTTGAATAGTTTGTTCTGTTCCTTAATTGCTTTAAACTGGATTTTATTAAAAACCGTGATAATATTTCTTTAAATAGGTGATATTCTTCTAAATATGGGAAATGTAGCAAAAATAACCTGAAAAAGAATAACATTGTTTTTCAATCAATATATACTTATAGGATCTAATGTTTAGAATATATATATATATGACATATTGCAATTCGTTTTAAAGGTAAATATTTATGCACATATATGTATATTTTTATAAAATGACAAACATTTTTGTAAAATATGATATATCCGTATAAATTTGTTTATTATAGTAGATTTTTAAGTGTCACATATATATTAATGTCTAATAAAGCTTATGCACGCAGTGTTTAATAATTAAAGTTTAGTTTTATGATTTAATTACTAAAATATTTCTTGTTGAACATGGTAATGTCATATTTCGTTTTTTTCAGAATCATATATGATCGTATTCAGTATATTCAAATAAACAAAAATGTAGCTTTTCTATATCAAAAATAAGAGGGAAAAAACAAAATGTCTGAATGGCATAACTGGCTGTTTGAATTTGTTAATAGCTAAGCTTGAAAGTATTTCAGTTTGTAATATAGTTTTCTATCATTTATTATAACATAGATGTTATCTCACACACATGTTCTGTATATCAAGGTAATGAAATATAAGAAATAGTTACGTAAACATAATAACATGTATCTACCATAATTTGTAAATGTATTGTATTACTAAATTACAAACAATATAAATATATTATACATATACAACGCCTATGTACGTTTAAACATAATTTAACTAACTTATAATATTTCTTTCGAACTATTTTTATACAAATGTAATCAATTATGTAAGTATGAATTATTGTTTGTTTGTGACACTATGAATCCTGTTTTTAGAAAAATACCTATGTATCTATTATTAGATTTATATTTTTGTATCTATTTTTGGTTTATGGTTTAAACTTATATTTATTAGAAATAAAATATTATTGACTGAAACTTTAAAAAGGTAATCGTATTTTAAACGGTCGTTTCTAGTGCTCCTGCAGCTTTTTAGAAAGAGAAATAAAATGAGCTATATATATATAGTAGTAGTATTTCTACGTGAAAAAATCGCTATCAATTTAATATAAAGCTTATATTATATAGTTGATAAAACAATTGAATTAACTAATACGATCAATATAAAGCAATTAGCAAAATGACATATTTAAAGGCGAAACTGGAATTAATATGTCTAATATCAGAATCAATTGAGGTAGTTTAAGACAGATGGTTAGCGATGACATAAAAAATCAATAAATGAGAAATACGTTACAACAAATAATGCAGTCTTTAGAATTATTTTAACTGATATACTCAAAGAATTAAAATAACAACTACAAAATAAAATCAGTTGAATATAAAATTAGAGTAGAAACAAAAGAGTGTTATTTGATATTGCACCTAATAGTTTAGTAGGTATTATTGATGTATAACTTTGTATACTTCATTAAGATATATTTAACTCTATTTAGGTCTATGTTTCTCACTCATGATTATTGTGCATGAATCTGGAGTATGTGACTGTAATCAGAATCATTTACTTCTTGAGCTGAAACATTCTATTAATCAAAAAACGATTAGTTTTTATTTCACTTCAATCAAGTTTGTTTAAAAGCCATATTTGAAAACTTCATAAAACGTTAAACATAAACATATGTCAAAATATAATAATGTAGGTTATATACAAAGGTAATCAAGTTTAATATGATGTTTGACTATTAAATTGTATTAATCCCCTGGCAATAAACTTTATTAAATCACAAATGGAAGGTACGCAAATAGAAATACGAAATTATATCAGACATTCCATACATGTTTCAATATATTGCTTTTAATGAATTTATAGCAGGTTAAAAACGTATACCCATGTATATACTTACTATTGATATGAATTTTATATAAAATCGGCGTGTGTGAAATATACTCTAAAAGTAAAATTTTAAATTTTAAATTTAAATTAGCATAAAGACAAAGAATACTTTTAACTTACTCGAAAAATAACATTTCGATATTAAAAACTGACATCAATGGATTTATATTCTTTTTGGATGAAACTTGTTTATTTAGGAATATATTATATATTATACTTACTCATATTTAAGTTAAAATATTTTTTGCGATAAAGTTTAAAACTAAAAAGATATCACTTGTTTTTTAGACAACATTTAAGCATTGTATAGAATAGTAATGCATGTAACAAAAAAACAATTGTGAAAAATCTTTATTCCAAACACGTTATAAAACAAAACAAAAATTTAAAAATTATGAATTAAACTATTTACTAATTTATTAAAAATAAAAAGTAAATAGTTTATATAGCGTTTTACCCAGAACAAAAAATGGTTAGTTTGATAATGAATGTAATAAAAAGGTAGTGACACTGGATGCGAAACTTTGACAATTATAAGATACTGAAATCTGTAGCTAGTGCTACGGACGACGTATTATAATTCATAGAGCTCTAATTTAGAATCAATTTATATCCATAACATCTGGCAATTGGAACTAAATGAGGAAAGAGAATAACTATCCGTAGGCATTATGAATATTGTTGGTATTTTGTTTTTAGTTAGACTGTAAGGAATAACATGTTTATTATGCGTAATTCAAATTATGTATAACATTTGATTAACATTTAAATAGTAGTATTTTTGATTACCTTCTTTCAGGTTTTGCAGAAAATTTGCAAGTCTACACTAGTTCATCTTTAAGTTCTATTGATTTATATTTTCAAAAATCCAATATACTTTTTAAGTCAACAATATTACATATGTTTCTTAAGTTTAGCTCAAACATTTTTGTCTTATAATACTTAAATTACAGTTTTTATAATCATTAAGCCCTGTCAATGTAATTTGGAAGTCCTGAAGGATTTTTTATCAGAAAATTCTATTCTATAAGTATGAGATTAGGTTTCAAACTATTTTTACAAATATGAAATGAATGATGCTTCAAATTTGTTTAACTTAAAATAAAATACAAATACTCACAAACAATAATCATTGAGATAATCTTACTGAAATTTGAAAAGCTTAAGAGTGGACACAACTACACACAAATAGTATAACATAAAATTTATCAAACAATATATTAAATAAGCTACTGGTAAATTCTATAAATAAAAATAACTATTATGATACTTAAAAATGATTGATAGTTTTGTTTACTATTAAGCATTACAAATTTAAATAAAAATATCTCACTTAATATTGTGGCCCATAATCAAATGCCATTTGTTAGGAAACTATATTGGAATACATATATATTAATATACAAGTAATCGAAACCAGCATTTACTAAAATCTCACTATTCATTATATATTACTATATTTTATCTTTATTGTCTTTCTTATTTTCTTATTGGGCAATCCATCTATGTGATAATAATATTTGGTGTGAGTAATGTGAGGTTGGCAGCCTCGTTTTACGTTAGAGCAGCAAAAGCAATTACAGTTTGTGCATTTGTGTAATTTTATCATGTTTGGGCATGTATGTATGCATGATGTATATTTTGTCTCTATTTTTTTCTTCTATGGCTGGTTTGGTTTGGTTTGGTACATTACAACCAGTTTCCATTGCTTAATATTGGGGGTGTCCTTTTGACATGACTGAAGGTCCATTCCACTGCTTTTCATGCGACGTTTGAGCACATGCTTTGAAGCTCTTGATCACCTCACGATCTTTCGCCCGGAGCGATTTCTTCATAAAGAGGAGTCAGACATCCTCTAACAAATAATTAAGTTAAGTTATTTTATTATTTAGTTTATTGTAGGTATCTGTTGAATGTTATAAGTTATACCTGAAACCTGTGTCCAGTATAGTTGTTTAACGAATCTGAAATTAAAGCAGTGCAAACAATCATTGATTACAAAATTTAAACTTCAGGTATTATTTATTCTAGAAAGTTATATTGTCAATAAAGAGTAAATACTGTATAGATACGTGTCTCTATCACTATATTACAGGATCCATCATTAGCTGTCATTTTAAATTATAATTATAATTATCATGTAGCTTAAAGTAAAATTCATGTCCAGTATTATAGTTGTTTGATGAACTTCTATTTACTTTACTCATCAGACTCCTTCCGACTTCGTAACGCAATTAGAAGAGCTAACAAATAGAAATTCATGCTACATAATACTTTTTCTTGGATTATTTCTTTAAATATTCTCTGAAGGTATAACTCTGAGGTATTTACCATAGAATTATATATTAATTGAAGTTTATACGTGACTGTTAATTTCTTGAATTTTACCTTTGTAGTAAAAATTCATTAATAAGTAGGTATAATTAATTATTATTAGGATGTAATGAAATTTAAATAAATGTAGAAAACTTTTTTATTTGTAGTGTGATAAATTCATTAAATATCAAAATACTTAATGGACTGTAGATTACAAATATTTCAAGAATATTTAACTACTTTGACTAAGCAATAATATGGCAATAATAGCTTTATTTTAGAGATATGTAACTGTTCTTATACTCATTAGGCAAAATATTTTAAAATATTGATTTTATCATGTGATAAAACTAAAAATTATGCTTACAAAGTTATTTTGTTTTCGTGCTATAATTGTGATCTAGACTATATTCTGATACTTTATATATAAGTTAACCAATATCATTCACATCAGTTTCGCATAACACTATTCCAATATTATCTATGACAGATATTGGTAGCAGACACATTAAACTCGTGTTAATCCAGTTTAAAATAATTATAAACAAAATATTCCATTATAATAATAACTTGTTCTATATCAAGCTTGATATTCATGATTAGTCAATTTTCAAATATTATTTGTGTACAAAAATAATCAAATAGTTATGAACATATACTGAATAATCGAATGATATATAAAAAATATGTTTTATTAGATCTTGGATTTCATTATAAAGTTATATTATCACATTATTATATATGAATACTTGTAGCTTAAATGATAATTTCGATTATAAATATCGAAAAAATTTTATATAAAAATATAAAAGAAAAATTCATTAAATACTTTTTGAATAATTTTAAAATAATTTTTTAATTTAAAACTAATTTCAAAAATGTTAGTATTCTATTGATTTTCACTTCACACATTAGTTTCACATAATAATAATAATTTCCCATAATTATGTAGAATTCAAATGTCTACACTCTATACACGCATCTAATATTGATATTAATATTTCTTCATTGTTTAACTACGCTTTGATGCATTTTATAATTACTAATATATATACTTACTAATTATATAAACTGGTAAAATATTTATCGTCTGATACTATACTTACTTGAATCTCCTTAATATTGTACTATTATATTTTGTATTTGTTTTAATGTTCTTAACTTGTTTAAGATAAATGTATGTGTTTAAACAATTTTCCTATATAGTAAACAGATCTAAAAAACATCTAATTTCTTCAAATAATTTTTTTATGTAACTGCTTCAATTGCAATACTAGGATCACTTCTTATGGCAACTTTGCGCACTGTGTCCAAAGCATCTCAATTTATTTTATCTCACTTCATTTATTATTTTGGATTTATGAAATTCCTGCATTTCTTATGTCCATATACTTTTACAATGTGCTGACGGAATGTTTGGAAAAATATAACAACCTCATCTTTAAATAGTATCTTTTAAACATATTATCCAATTATGTGATTTTAAAATTAAACTAAATAGTCTTTAAAACGTAAAATACTCTCCATTTAGTCTAAAAGTAAATCAGCTATATTAAAATTGATCTAAAGCTACTTTTCGATATTTTAATTTTATTTCACATTGCTAAAAAGCATTTGATTAATCTATAATGGAGACAAATGTAAAACCATAATATAAAGAATCAAATAAATGTTGGGATCAAAGATAACAGGTAATAATTATTACCTATAATTATAATTATAGTTATTATCTATTATATGTTTGGTTAAGATTGAGATTGTTATTATGACGCATTGACCCTAATAATATGATAGTACATACTACATATAAAATCTCCTATAGTGCATACTCTGATACCCGATGTTTCTACTTCACGAAGATATGATGAACTACAAGGACTTTATGAGTACCAAGCGTCAAGTACCTACCTACGTACGACGATAAATGTTACATAATATTCCCGCGATATAGCACACGTAAACGCTAATTATCCAAATGCTTATATGTAATATAACATTGGCATTTTATATTCATACGAATAGTTTGGATTGTATTAAAAAGAATGTATATTATGTTATATAATTTACATATTATACACAAATTCAACTTAAATAATGCATTTTTGAATGCTTCACATATAATATTATAATGAATTTTGAAAATTAATACAATAAAAAGATATAAAATTCCACTAATCTTTTATTGCTTATTTCATAAAAAAGGAGCATATATAACTGCTTATAAATTGTATAATATATCCTATATTAATCAAACTATTTGTATATTTGAAAATGTAAATGTTTATTTACAATATTAAAATATGACTATATTATCATCTTTCAAAATGTTATATAATAAACCGTTTAACTGTGATGACTGTCGACATTCTTAAAGAATAATAAATGCTCCCCAAATCGTTCCCTTGATTAGCGTGATCTTTGAGTTTGAAGAAAATATACATGACATTTATCATCGGGGTTAAGTTAATCGTCACCAAAAGAGCGATATTTACATTTAAATTACCTCTACTCTCATCTTATCCATCATCTTATTTATGTTGAGTTTAAGTTTATTACGCCTCAGAAACAGAAATTAAGGGAGCAGCGGAATTTTTAGAGCCCGGCGATAGACAAGACAGGCACGATTGACGGTAAAACTGGAAATAAGTTGAGGATATCTATTTGCTTCATAATCACGCAGAAGAAACGTAAATTTTCTCCAGTTGAAGTCTCTGATGATTACGTATATTTGTAGGATATATTACTCGGCTGAATGTTCATGTGATAGTTGACGACCGAGAGTGTTATGATATTTCAGTGGAAGGGAGTATACGGACCCTTTTAGCCAATAAAAGTCCGGCGAAGGAAGAGGGAAAAGGGTGAGTTTCTGTTACGATAAACTCCAGCGTTCCTTGAAAAAGAAGGGTTAGTTTCTCATCTAGAAGCTGGTAAACAGAGGGCAGGAGCGTTCAAAATTACCCGTGGTACTATGCAGGCCAGTATAGATCGCTTCAAAGAGGAGCAAACTTGCAACAGTACACCGGGAGAAGGACTTTGTGGAAAGCTACTCATGATATTTAGCTACCTACTAATCGGACTAACATTTCCATTCTCTATGGTTGCCTGTATTAAAGTTGTCGCCGAGTACGAACGTGCCGTTATCTTCCGCCTGGGGCGCATCAAACACGACGGTACGGCAAAGGGACCCGGTCTGTTCTTCATTATTCCCTGTATGGACCAGATTCGCACTGTGGACCTTCGTACACTCACATTCGACGTGCCACCGCAGGAAGTTCTTACCAAAGACTCGGTGACTGTGGCTGTGGACGCTGTCGTCTACTACCGGATCTTTAATCCCACAATCTCTGTCACGAATGTGGAGAACGCCGATCGGTCAACACGCCTTTTGGCACAAACAACCTTGCGGAATGTTTTGGGAACCAAGGACCTCTCGGAAATCCTTATGCAGCGCGATGAGATCTCCTCAATTATGCAGGAGAACCTTGACTCAGCAACGGATCCCTGGGGTGTCAAAGTGGAGCGAGTGGAGATCAAGGACGTCCGCTTGCCAGTCCAATTACAACGAGCTATGGCGGCCGAGGCAGAAGCAGCGAGGGAAGCTCGGGCCAAGGTAATCGCTGCCGAGGGGGAAAAGAACGCATCTCGGGCACTAAAACAGGCGGCTGACACTATCAACGAGTCGCCGATAGCTCTTCAACTTCGATATTTGCAGACGCTTAATGCCATCTCAGCGGAAAAGAGCTCAACAATTCTCTTTCCAGTTCCGATAGACATGTTGAACACATTTTCTAGTATTCAAGAGTCTTCTACTGCATTTGCCTGCTCGAAATCCGGATTTAAGTAAAGTATATACCATATAAGTTCGTTGGTGACCGCCCAACATATCTAAGATATGATGACATACAAATATATCTACAAACATACACATGATAACATTATTTATTACGGACAAATGACTAAAACGCAACTTTGGACATTATCTTTCGCATATATAAGTACTCACCAACATCCTACATTTTACAAAATATAGTCTATCTTCATAAAAGTATAACTATATTTATAATATTATATTACATATAAGGACGTGATGCAGTATATTACAGAAGTTCAACTAAGTTTTTCCGACAATATATCCCTGAACGTGAGTGTATTATGCTATCAATCATTTCATCATGATTTATTTTGGAATTATTTGCCTTTTCTTCATTAATATTTTGGACATACTTGACTGTATTATATTACACTTATATATTATATTCGTATTGAGAGGAAGAACAGATTTGTTAAATTCAGAATTTACTGGAAATATTATTATATAATCTGTGTATATATTTAACTAATTACGGTATATTTGTACAATTATATATCCTTAGAAATCGAATGTTGCTTTCAAAATATATGATAGCATTTTTCATATACTTACAAATACCCATTAATAAAGTAAATTATATTAGCTTAATTATACAATTTTATTGTATGCGTACCTGCAAGTGTTTATATTTTAAAATGTAAACGTAGCGTATGTATAGTTTTGTCAATTGAATATTTATATATACATGTAATACACAAGGTAAAAGACTTATATGTCATTTAAATATTGCATATTTTATAGACTTAATAAATACAAATTTTAAAAAGTAAGCGCAAGTAACCATTTTCAAACCCATCTAAATACATTTTCTTCTAAAGATGATCAATTACCAAAATTTACCTAAACTAACTTTTAACTATAAACTACATTTTCTTCTAAAGATGATCAATTACCAAAATTTACCTAAACTAACTTTTAACTATAAACTAAATTTTGTATTTAAAATGGTTTTCTGATAAACTAATTTACAACAAAAAGTTCAAAATAACACCCTTTCTGCTTATAATTATCTTTGTTAGTAATTGTTTAACTAAGGTTTACAAAAAACAGTTATATATATACGCTTATTGCAATTTTTATACAATGTAAGTACACTTAATGTAAAAATCGATTTAAACTGATGCATCATATTGAATAAATTATTATTTTTTAATATTAAAGCTATGAATATATTTATGTATATTTGATAAAGTAAAAATACAATCAAGTTCCAATAAAAACTTTTTAAATGTAATATTTTTGTGTATATGCAAATAATGACAGTGTTACTATATCATTTGAAATCAGGGTTAACATTGATTTTAATGGTTACACTAAACTAAGCAATGAATAAATAAAACATTAAAAAGGATAAACAATTAACATATGCGAATACGAATACGAATTACAAATTACAAATTATATATAATATTTCCGCTATCATACATGATGAAAAACGTTTAACTACAAATATTAATATTTTTAATATTAATATTAATGTTACAATATAATAGGACATAGTTGAAACTCAATTATGTCATCTATGGAAACCATGATGTCACAAACCAATTAACTAAAGTTAAATATATATGTAAAACATAACGTAAAACAAATTCTGACACAAGAAACAAAATACCACAGCTAAAACTCGTGATGAATCCAGTAAAGACTATTTTAAATACTATGATTATTAAAACGTTATTTTAAGTATTTTTAAGTATTTTTACGAAAAGTCACAAGAATTTTTGAAAAGACTTTTAAAACAATGTTAAAAAGGATTACTAAATATTGAAAATCAAAGCGAATTTTACAAAAATTTAAGCAATATACATGTTTTAATATGTAATAGACAACACCTTTTCTAAAATGAATGATCAAATTATGTAAGACAATGTTAATAAGTTGTATAATAATTATTGTATTATTTACAGTGTACTTTTCGGCATACAAGTATCGTCCTTAAAAAGTACCGTTACAAGTACCTTTTACCGACGGGATAATCAACGTTTTGTTAGTATTATTTATTTAATAAAACCAATATATTATTTGTTTCAATACAGTATAAGACTCATTTTTAACAAACTCATATTTTTACCATTAAGTTTTACATAAAATATGAATTTGTACATGCATACATTTAGCCTTTTCTTTATAAAAAAGAGAACAATATATATTACGAACATTTTAAAATGTTTTCAATGTTTTCAATGTGTTTAACGTTAAGAATAATATGTCGGAGTTAGTTAGTAAATAGGTAATTAATTAATTAATTGCAATGTAATTCTCAACATGTTATACTACCACATAAATGGTACCAATTGAATTTGTTAACAGATTATAATTAAACAGGTTTAATTTAGTAGTAAAGTAGATAAAATTAATGTCTATACATAACAAAAATAAAGGGTACATTATTTTAGAAATACCATTTGTGTGTAATTTTTGTTACCTTTGTGATTATCTTATTTAAATCAGTTTGTTATGGGTGTATTATAATATTCCGTAAAAATATATTAACATACTTTAGTCTTATAATTGTATCAATCTCTGATAAGAAAATTCTTTTCATTCTAATATTATGCTTTAAAACACTTTCTTTTAACATTAAGCGCTTATTTTTATATATTTAACTAATATATAGAAATACATATGTCGAAGGAAAGTTTGTTAGTATATACGATTTTATAAATGTTCAAATTTATCTTTTTTATATGCGTTAATGTGTGTTCCCTCGATTGCTATGAAACAAGTAGATACATAGATGGAATATAATACTGCAATAATCAATACATGCATTTTGTAATTTAACCTTATGTTGTTTACAGTATTAATATTAGTATTACAGTATAAGATTAGGCATGCATAAGAAGTTTATTATCGAGTAATTTAACCTTACTTTCTGTGCTGTAAAACTTCATTTATGTGGTTAACCACGTTAACAAGATGCTCTTATTTTATATACAGTTTACCATTCATTTGAATAAAAAAATAATGTTAAATTTCAATAGATCAGAAAATTTATAATTTAAAAATTAAGCCTATATTTTCTCTGATATGCCTCTTTTTCCAATATATTATATGCATCTGTCTTTGTTTTATTGTTTATACCCTATAGTAACTATTATGTGATAATTCCGGTAAACACACACACGTGAACAAGTAGTATACAACAGATTAGAGAAAGCAAGTTTGCCCATTACGAGCTTTGATGACATCGATACAGTTGCTAAAGAAATTATAAGAAAACAATACTTAATTGGCATTAAATGATTATTTTCTTTAATATTGAAATGTGTATAATATATATGTAGTAATGATTGCATTGCTGTCATAATGTTACATTTTGCAATGTTTATGTTATAAGATGAAGAGATATTTACGCATACAAAAACAAAATATATTATACTAACTATAATGCTCTTTATATCTCAAATGTTCCATAAATTTCTCTTGATTACTAATTACGATATTTAAAACAACGTATTTTTGCACAATGATGCAATTTATCATTATGTGTGATAGTTCATGGGAAATTATAAGAAATAATTTTTTCTTCTTCAAAAATAAGCACTGTTTTAATTGTTACATGATATACATGATAATTATTATTATCCTATATATTATATTATATTATATTATGTAACTTATTATAATATTAACTATTTTTTTATTTTTTTATAGTAAGAATACCGTGTAATGATTGAATTAACTATTTAAAAATATTGTATTGCATTTTAATTTGTGTTTTTATTATTATGATTTGTACAAACTCGTACATATAATTTGTTCAATAAAAACAAACTGTTGTAGATTATATTCATCGTATGTCGAGTAGGAGCAATTAGTATATTATGACTATATATCTATAGATACACAATATTCAAGTAACACTATAATTTCTCTACGAAACTAACATATGGTAGAAAATACTGTATACTGTAATATCAATTATGGTTATAAAGCTTAAAATATCATATGCATAAATGACACGACCGGATATTCGACTATACTTAATGAAAATTAATGGGTCTGGTTGCAAATATATTAAAGTATACGAGTAGCCCTAGATATGAACATCCATTCATATCGTAAGAGTATAAAAGAATGCTTAATATAAATGCACGTGTTGCGAATTATACATTTGTAAGAATTTGTACTCATTTGATAGATATTTCCATTAAGTTAAAAGAAATATATAACTATTTATTTTCTAAATAGTCAACAAAAATTTAACATAGTTATTTTGTAATTCAATGTATTTGTTCTATACATGAATCTATCACATTTGAAAGCCTTAATTTAAACATCAATAATGTATAACTTAATTGAAAATAACTTAAAAGTTTATTAAATTAATAAACATGTAATACATTTTACAAAAAAATAATTAAAATAAAGTACTTGTGTCAAAGATTAACAAACCTATAAAACATAACATTTAGCATGCTAATGACAATATAATATTTATATTAAATAAAAAAATAATAGAAAATATTAAAGAAAGTAATCCAATTTATAATAATAAATATATTTAGCGAGTCAACTAACAATAAATATTCTATTTTTTCATAAAAATCAATTATTGCAAATACATATAATAATAAATACAAATTTGAATTTATTGTCAATTTACAATAACAGTAGTATTAGAAATATCAACTTTTTATAAATTTATATAAAAAACTATCCGACTACATATTTTCAGTGCTGGATTGTTTGGCAGACATTTAGCAAAGAAGTCCCTGCTGTTGGAAAAGAACATTAACGACCAGTTAGCTTTCTGCAGGAAGTATCGTTAGTGGATGGCAAATAAATTTAAAATTGTGATGTTTTCTAATGAAAGAAAGCACCTTTTATCAATGTATTAGTTTATTCCTTCACTCCATATATTAGATTGTTAGTTAGCACGAAGCATAACACAAAGTAATGCATCAGTGCCGTGAAGTAGGTCATCAATTTAATGGTTTGGCAAACAAGTCAGAGCTTGCCTTTGATTCATGTTCAAAAATATGACTTTTGATGCACCCAGTAAAGGATCTTGTTCAGAATCTTACACCCTTGCTCAATATTTTCAAGAATCTCAACTCTATTAAGAATTTGTAGGTTTCAATAAGCAAGTGGCTCGACATCAATACAATACCCTACACATATAATCTAAGTAGTTTTATGAATAATAGAAACATCTAAGATATTGGCGAACATTTCAAGTTGATATCCCCACGGTTACCCCATATTTAAAATTTAGAAAATCTAAGTTTTCAAAAAGTTTTATTTGATCTGATGTAAAAATGAAATGATTGTTTAGGACAATAATTTGTGAATAAATAAAGTTCAGGTTGAAATTTTACTATAAATAAATTATGCGATTTAGATAAAAATTACACTTTTTGAAATTTTGGTGAAAAATTATTTTTTTTGCCATGTTTCTAGCACTATTTTGACTTAGCGATTCGAAATTTGAAGTATGAAGATGTTTATGGAGAAATCGACTTGACATTTACAGCAATATCTTAGATGTATCTATAGTTAATTAAAATGCATAGATTATATGTGTAGGGTAATGCATTGATATCGAGTGCGAGAACTTATTGAACCCCTCTCGTATTTCTATCTAAGAAATAGATGTTCGGTTCTAATAAAAAATAGCTAAGAGAGATTTTTGACCCCATTATATTTTCGGCATTCCTAATTCATCTAAACAAAATGAAACGCCAAGTCTCCCGCTTTATGGGTGCTAATAAAGCTCAATTTCATGTTAACTCCTTCAAATAGCGAATGCGGGTAAATGAATACCTCACAGACTTCACAGATAGAACTCGAACAAACGGAAGACAACTATGAGCAAACGAGTCACATACACCGAAGCCACTATACTTTGAGTTCCCATACGTTAATGACAAAGTCGACAATAAGTTCTGTCAAATTATTTAGTGATCTTAATTTCCTCATCCGGCTCTATTCAGAAGGTCTAGAACACTATTTAGCAAGCCCTCAGACCAAAACACAGCAATACGTATGCTCACTGTTGACATGCCTTCTCCAAAACTCCCTGTACCGAAGCAAAAACTGTATATCTTCAAGATGCAGTCTCAACAAATTTTAGACCCTGTACGTCGGATGCACCATATGGGAATTTTAATAACGTCACGCAAAAATACCTAACGAACCAAACTACCTCGGTATTCCAACACTACAACACATGTAAAAACCGATTCATATTACCTGCGTTTGCGTTTGCATGTTTGATTTACGTGTGCATGTACGTGTTCACGCAAATGCAGGTATAAAAACACGCAGAAAATCACACGCAAATATCATTCACATTACCAACACGCAGGTAATGTGAATCGGCCTTATAAGACACCATTCAACGTAACTATAATCGCTACAGACAATGGTTCAATCAAATTGAGGTTCCATGAAGCCATTGTCATCGAGAAACTCTCTCCAGACAAATAAAACAGTGACGTCGAACGTAAAGAGATCAAATCCCTCATAGTCTCTTAACCTTCATTGAGCACAGGATTTCCCATGTCTGGTATATCTTGTTAAGTTTTTATTGATAAGCCTTTATCTATAGTCATTTAGTTATTATTTAGTCTTTAATTACCCACTTTTTACATTTTTACATTTCTCGTTTTAGTATTTTATTTAGCTTTTCTTATTCAGTATTTTAATTAGATTCCAATTTACTTTGTGCTTGTTTTTTGGTAATAATATTAGCTTTTGTCTCGTTTTCTATTTATACATTTCCGTATGTTAATAAATTGACTGTTTATCAAGGTACTTTTGCCCTTTTATTGTCTATATTGTAACCTATTCTGTTATCTAGTTAGCTCATTCACTGACTTATTTAATATTTTCGTATACTTTATCAATTATATACGTAAACCTTAGAATAGTTTTGCTTTGTATACTTAACAGCCTTTCTTGAGAACTCCTTTCACATCAATTTAAACTGATTATGTAATAGCCGCACATATTATACCTAAACCAAATTGTTTATGTCACTCTGTCCTCGAAAATTTGTATTAAAATACAGCACAGATATTGTAGAAAGCGCTTACTTTACTAATAACATAATCGATATTGATATCATTAGTAACTTAAAAAATAATGTAAACAAAATCAGTACATTGAAAACCGCCATGAATGAAATATATTTGCGAAAAGCATTTACATAAATTTAAATTTAAATTGTCTTAATATTCCGGCAGTAAAATATGTATTTTAATAGTTATAACCTGGATAACCTAGATCGGATGAGATTTCAGCGATTAGCGACGGATTTTTCAAAGTAGGTAACTTTTAGGTAAAATATTTTGCCTTATATTACCAGTAGTATTAGATAGGTGTTGTTCAGTAGAATAATATTCTCTAACATTCTATGTTAACGATCTGAAAAGAATAACCTTGCATTCTATATACCATTTCTGCAACTCCATCCATTCCCAAAGAATGTGCGATGAACAACTTTTTAATTATGTACGTTTCGATATACAATGAAGGAAGTTATTAATTTTTTCAACTATTTAATTGCATTTCATATAGAGAAAAAGCCTCTCATATACATATATATATATTCTTATTACAATAATTACAAATGTGTTGCCCATAATATGCCTTTTATGTTGTAGTTTAGTTACTTCGGTGATCTTTTTCATTAAATATTTCTGATTTAAAAACCAAGTTTTCATTGAGTAATGCACAGATACGTTTTAAAATAATATTCTTTTACTAATAGTCTGAGACTAAAATTAATTTAATAAAATAAACAAATTAAATAATCTAGGTTTCGTACGATATTGTAGTATAGAAGCAATTAGGCAAAGACGAGAATGAGACAAGAAAGGCAATCTATTGTTTCCCTTATTAACAGCCCTATGCACAAAGTCACTCAATAGTTATACGAATTGTTAGAACCAGTAAACCATGTCTTGTTTAAATACGGCTTATACGAGTATATACAGTATTGTTCAAAACATTCGGGACAAAATTATTTATAATGCAAATAATATATTATGTAATAATTTAAATATTACTATGTTATGTAACATTTAGAAAAATGTAAAAAAGCTATGTTCTGAGTTCACGTCTTGCAATTACAAGATTACATCTCTTTCTCATACTTCCAACTAGTTTCTGTGCGTAGATGATTTGGAGGTCATTCCACAGGCATTTTGTGTATTCTTTCAGCTATTCTTCTAACAGATGAATGACTTCTGTTTAACTTCATCTGCTATAATTCTGTAGATCACTTCATATAAATCGCCGCTTGTTCCTTTTTCCTCTCATTTTGATTGATAACAAAATCAGAAAAGAACATGATAGATGCAAATCATAATCTTAATCGAATCATCATTAAATGAACTCATGAGTAGTACTCACCTAAATTAACATATAGTACCTGTTTAACAGTTCTGCACCTGTTACATAACATAATAATATTTGAATTTGCATTATACATAATTTTTTCCGAAACTTTTTGTACAATACTATATAATAATCTTTCGAAATTGTTAATTTTTTTCGCAACGTTAATATTAAGGAAACTTTTATTTCCTCATACGATGTGTCAGCACTGTTCACCAACGTACCTTTGCATTAGACTATTGACAACATTATAGAAACAATAGCATCCGATCTATTTAATTATCGTTCCCTGTATATCCACTTTAAGAATTATTATTATTATTCACGAAATCGTTTAATTAGTATTTAACTTACAACTCCATAACCAAATTGAAAGTATTGACATGAACCTTCCCTGGGGTCATCAAGGCGGATCTCTTCATGAGGATTTTAGAGAAACGAGCACAAATAACGATTGATGCTTTATTGGTTTACTGACGATATTTGGATGGCAATGTGCTAGCAAACTTTTGAAATTTAATGTTGGAAGTATTTCATAAATATTATGACTACTATACAATGTAATATTCCCCAAAGAGGAATAAAACGATAACATGTTCCCCTTCATAAATTAACTGAAGGAGGCTAGCTGATGAGTTGACGAGTCCGGAAGTTTTCCTCAAACACATTTGTACAGGTACATACACCAACTTCCGAAACGCAAGCATGGCTTTTATCCAGTACAAAGTTGACCTGGTGAAATCACTTTTTGATTTTGCGAGAGAACTTTGGTCTCTATAAGATCTCTAGTATGAACGCAATACATTGTGGTATACATACATTGGAGCACCACCAAAACCTAGACCTATAAGAAAACATACCGAATTAAACAGCCTCTGTTTATTTAACGTTCAAACTGTTTCAACAAGCGTAACCTTTTTTAACGGATTTTAACCCCCTATTCTACTTATAAGAAGGTGCAACCATGAATACATTATTTATCAAGGTTTTTCTGCTATAACTGAAAATAGCTCTATGTAACTCATTTGTGCTTATTATTCGTTATGTTTTATTAATTATTCGGTTTTTATGTGCTTTTTAACTTTTAGTTTTACCGTAAACTTTTGTAATACATTCTTGATTTTTCCCATTTCTCGTCTTTATCTAATTATTTGTACCTTATTTCTTGTGAAACCTAAGTTTAATCTGTGCATTTTATTATATTCATTATTCGTTTCTCAATGTTTGTCATAATTTTATATATCTACAACGAAAGAGAATCTTGAAATATGTATGTTGAGCCACCAATTTTATTGCTTTACTCATTCACTTTGATTAAAATCAAATTAATTCTAAGTATAAATATAGTTAATCTTTTAAACAGTAATTCTTTATAAAACATTTAAAATGATTAAAATGATATTCAAATTAATGAATAAGTTAAGCAACATAATATTTTAAAAAATCATTTCATATTAGTCCTTGTTCTATTCTGTGACCATCCGAGTGGTTTTATTTAAAGCATAATGTTTGGTTTAGCAAGTTTATTTTGAATAGTTTGTTTGAAACAATTATGAGCTAACTCAGTCGGATTTAAAAATGGGCTATAAAGTAGAAGCATTTTTAGTTCAAATTGATGGCGTTGCTCTTCGGGTACATATGTATATGTGGACGTGCTCCATCGAATATTATGCAACACTTTTCATTAGCTGGTAACACATTTGAATGTATTTGTATCAGTTTGTTGGTAAACGTTTGAAAATATTGTCGAGTGACAGTCTGCTGTCTCATTTTGTGGTGTATTTAAACGTAAAATGTTAACTTAAAATGTGGTAAATAGTTTAATCTTATTAAGATGAATAAAGTTGTTGTTAAACTGAATGAGAAATGCAATATTTTGAGCTCATTTCTTTCATTTACATATATGTTTATGAATGCTCACTAGCATTTATTTTCATCACAAACGCTATCACATCAAAAGCAGATGTTTTAATTATTTTTACATAATTAATTTATTTTATAGATTGATCCATACTATACTCTACTATATATACATATATGTAGTTATTCATATTTGTGAATGATGATTTATAATATACACAAGCGGAAATATAGGATTTACGTATCTATGTTTTATAATATGAATACCTATATCGAAATTGTGCATGTTTAACATTTAATATTCGAGATAATAAAATATGACATATTATGTCTTTCTAATCTTTCTAATCGATAAATTTATTGATAAAAGTCTCATGATAAATTTGTTTAAAATGTTAACAGTCGTGTTTCTTTCAGTAAATAATTTGAATTATTTCAAAGAAATATATACCTAAGATATATAATATAGACAGTTATATCAAAGATGAATATATACAATAACATTAATAAATATTAAAGTTATAAAATGAGTAGTTATCGATTTATGAATACGGATAATATAACCATCATTAATATTACGTTCCTTTAGTTTTTTAATGTTCCACGTCACCAGGAGACTAATAAGTGGAATAATGGAATAAATTATTCCGTATTTAAGAAAAATAAATAACATTACCCAAAATGATTGTAGAGTGCAAACGGTAGGTATATATAAGTAATCTTATAGATTCACGTAATTTTATATCTTGTATATAATATTGTATATAATGTAAACTAATGTGTTTTATCTTTCTATGTTTACACTGCTTGTATATGTTATTAAAATAATGTTCATGACATGGTTGATCTTTTATTTGCAGTAAGTATTCATTACATATATACACATAAGGGTCATAATATAATACAAGCTCAGATATGTACAAATCCGCATTTGGTTTTAATAGGCATGCTATAGACTGTATGTAAGGATATAATTGATTTATTTATTATCCTATACCTATACCTAAAACGATTTAAACTGTACATTTAATACACAAGTGACTTGATGGAACTTCATATGAATTAAAATGACGCTATATCTATATTTATATTTTACTGATTCATCTGTATGTGTGTAAATATAGTTATCGTCTTCTAATTTTTTTGTCACATCTCTTTGGTGTACTAGATATATAAGTAAATAAGATATATAAATATAGATATATATCAGTGAATGAAGATACAAATAATATTAGTTTAAAATCGATTATTTAATGAAATTTTTTTAATAGTATAAATTCTAAAAGCTTTTCATGTATCCCTTGACACATCTGAATCATATCAAAGATCCATAAAAATGATAATCCTTTTCATTCACTGACATCAGAAAAATTATTAGTAGGTACCACTTGCATATGTTAAATATCATATTAAGCTTTTGGCATTTTCACTTTAACCGCATCTACAGATTTTGTCAAAGATACTTTCATGCCATTGTTTTATTCATTATTTATTCTTTTCAATCCAAAATGCAAACTTCCAGCTTGTTTGCTTGCTTCATTGATTTTTGTATTTATTGAATATACCGTTATAATAATTATTTATTCTACGAAGATAAGCTCATGAAAATTGCGCGTTGTACTGTACACGCATATATGTATATCTAATATTTTAGATTTATTATTTTTCTTTAACATGTACTGTGGAGTTTATTGTTTTTAAAAAACTCTACGGTTACTCAAGTAAAAAGATAATAAACAATATAACATATACAAAAATATATATGTATCATATAAGTATATAAAATAATGTAATAAGGATTTACTTTTGCTGTAAACATCACGTGTTAATTAATACAATATATACAATTTAAATTTATTTACAATATTATAATTGAATATTATAAAACCAGGTATTATCAAACAAAAAGAAAAATCAATAAACGAGCTCAACGATAAAATATTTAAATAAAGTTTAGGATATGTTGTTCAACCATTGATGAAATGATATGAAAAAGAACCAAACATTTATTTATATAATGATGGCTGTTAAAAATACACATATATATATATTGGTGTAAATGCTTCGATGTAGAAATAAAATATATGTTATCAAAATATTAACATAAAATAAAGTTAGGTATATATTCTGCGCGAAAAAGTTAAATTTTGGTTTAATTGCATATATTAGTATTATTATTATTACTATATATTAATATAAAACAATTTAAACACAAAATATGTATAAAGTACAATCTAAGTGTAACAAAAAGAAAGAAAGGCGAGCACAAGCTGAGCGGAACAAAAGTACAAAAGAACAATGCGTTATAGATAATGACGATTGAAAAAGTAAAATTTAAGGGAACGTTTGAATGCAACAAAGTGCCTGATAATACGAATGTTACTAGGTGAAGTAAGTAGTCCACGAATGTGGAGCAATACACGAAAAGGCACCGCACCGAGCTGAATGTGAACGAGGACACAAAAGAGTTATGGCAGACTGGGATCGTAAGTTAAAATGAGACAAGGATGAGAAGGACCGCTTTAAGATATATTTCAGGTAAATTGGAGCATTTCCAAATTTTCCAGACAGCACGTTCGAAATTGAATACGTGCAGAAACAGGCAACCAATGTAGAGATTTGAGAATGGGTGTAATATTGTTCTGCGAGCGTGGCAATCTTTTAACAAATTTGGCATAGCAGTTTTGAATGCATTGTAGTTTCCTGACTTGAGACTGTACAATTAGCATAAAGAATATTGTAATAATTGAGATTGGAAGTGACGAAAGAAACTAAACTCGTTTTAGCAATGTCTTCGGTGATGTAAAGACGAATTCTATAGACATTACAAAGTTGCATGAAACATTATTTCTGCAGCAAATTAATTTGTTGATCGGAAGAGAGTTTACTGTCGAGGAAAACGCCAAGGCTTTTAACGCACGATGACACAGGCATACCAGTATGCAAGAGTTTTATTGAAGTAATGTTAGAAACAGTCAAACTGAGACGAGAACCACAGATGAAAAATTCGAACTTATTGGGATTTAACTTAAGACGGTTAGAATTGAACCAACCTGAACCAATCTGAACCACTGCCAAACAAGTGGACAAAATTGAAAGTGATGTGTCAGTGTACAGAACATTAAAAGCAATGCAGATGGTTGTATCGTCTGCATATATTTGATGATTAAAATTGAAAGAATCGATTATATTGAATGTATAAAATTGAATATGTATAAAGAGTGTAGAGAATAGGTCCTAGGACGGAGCCTTGTGGTACACCACACAAAGTTCGATCAGAAAAGTTGAGGTGATTCTCAACGCTAACACTTTGAGCTCGATCCGATAGATAAGATTTGAAACAGGATATAGAGAAGAATCATGGAGACCATGGGTTTCTTTGAGACGAGGGAGGAGCAGCTGATGATCCACAGTATCAAACGCAGCACTTAGATCAAGGATTAAAACTGCAGACAGGTTGCCAATATCAACGGACATAGAAGTATCATTGAGAAGTTTAACCAAGGCAGTCTCAGTGGAACATCCAGGCCGGTAAGCTCACTGAGATGACGGCAGAAGAGAATGTGCATTAGCGTGTTTGCAGAGCTCAATAGAAACAAAACACTCCATAAACTTTGAGATGAAAGACATCCCAGAAATAGCACGGTAATTTTCGAATGATTCGCCATCAAGGTTGGGCTTTTTTAATAATGGCGTAACAATAGCTTTCTTTTTGGATGGAGGCATCCCTCAATAAGAGATGCATTTATTAATTTGCAATGAATAGGTGCAAAGACTTCAAGATATTGTTTAATTATACTCGTAAGAATGGGATCAAGAGGGCAGCTTTTTGCTTTAATGAGTATGAGTGGTTTAACAACTTGGTCAATAGAAACAGAGGAGGGAGATTTCAGATTTGAATTTGATGCAAACGATTTATTATGGTGAGCACAAGATGCAGAAAAGCCATTTTGAATATTTGTGAGTTTAACGACAAAATAGTCACAAAACGATTTAGCACACATATAGGATGGTTGTAAGATGGTAGAGCACTATGTGATTTTCGATGGAGGATGTTGTTAATGGAATTCCAGGGAACTCCAGAAGTAGCAGAGTTATCAATAATTAGTTTATATACTATCGTAGTCAATTTTGGCTTTATTAACAAGATTAGACACGTTATTCCGTGTTGAACGAAGAGAATGCGATCACTGTCATTTCTGGATATTCTCCAAAGAATTTCTAACTTGCGTCTTTTACATTTAGCAACAGTAATCAGGGACCGCGGAACCGGGGGGGAGAGCCAGTGCCCCCCCCACAAATTATAGGGGCGTAAAAAATTATATTGACGCATATGATAGAAAGGAGGTAGCTACAGAGATAAGCATAATGAAAATAATAGTTATAAAATAAATGTTGTGTATAATATAAACCACGTTTGAAGTACTTCTCTTCATTACTATTCATTGTAAGTCTAAATTGGGTTACCAGAAACAGGCACAGATATCTCTGGAAATAACTACAATTCGACTACTATTTATAGACATCAATTTATTATAAAGTGTACAAGGCATTGGATCTCATAATATCAGCAAGCTCTCATCGCTTCGATCAGCCAAGTTTCAATACTTGCTTAAATTTTGAAAATTTACTTTTGAAAGTCACCCACTCTGAAGATGTCGAACAGGAGCTTGCATTTGTTGAAGCGAATTACAATTACGAAATAGACATTACTTCTTTGAACTCTCAGCTGCAGACATTCAAAGTGCTGATGGGGGTGAGCAAACAAAAAGGTGTTGCTTCCATGACGTACATGCAGCTAAATACAAATTGAGGGACGCTGAAAGACGGCTAGTCAAAGAAGTTGTTGTTATATGTAAATTAATTGCTGTAAATCCGTGTAGTTCTGCTTC